>JAQJVL010006451.1:0-29001 GCA_035578905.1 Stictocephala bisonia | reverse complement strand
AATATTTTGATTAACAACCTCTTAATATCCCGAATTTGGGTGATAATAGGTTGATATATTCCCTTTGTTGAACCCAATTTATAAAATGAATTCCCAGCCGATACCTATTTTATCCCTTTTGGGAACTTAAAAGGGGGATTTTCCAAATCTAACCTTTTTTTTTTTTTTTTTTTATTTTATACTTTTGTTTTGAACAAATTTATCATTGAAAATTTTTCACCAAGTCCTCATTTAAATTACCTGTTTGAAATAATTTACTTTAAAATTTAAAAAATTTAAACCTGGGTCCGAAATCTGGAAAAACCGTTGAGAGCTACTTTTTTAACTCAATTTTTTTTAAAATTTAATTCCATTAAAAACTACCTTTTTTTAACAGAAATTTTGGGATAGTTTCCCATAATAATTTAATTTTTAAAAAACCTCATTGGGAAAATGTGTAAAACCTTAGGGTTGATCTTTGTTAACTAAAGGGTTTTATCATTTTAATTCCAATTTTAAAATAACCTTTTAAAAACCCTAAAGGGGGAGAAAAAGTGAAGGATCTAACCTCTTACCTCGGATGGCCGAGCACGCTTTGTGTGATAATGGCCGTTGATGGATGACTCCTTTGTTGAACTCAAAGTGTTATCAGTTGTAATTCCAGCCAGCAATCACCTCAGTGTTATCTACCATGTTGTGAAGGCAGTAAGTTGGGACTGTTGTTATAATAACTAACCTCTTACCTCGGATGGCCGAGCACGCTTTGTGTGATAATAGCCGTTGATGGATGACTCCTTTGTTGAACTCAAGTGTTATCAGTTGTAATTCCAGCCAGCAGTCACCTCAGTGTTATCTACCGTGTTGTGAAGGCTGTAAGTTGGGAGTGTTGCCATAATAACTAACCTCTTACCTTGGATGGCCGAACACGCTTTGTGTGATAATGGCCGTTGATGGATGACTCCTTTGTTGAACTCAAAGTGTTATCAGTTGTAATTCCAGTTATCTACCGTGTTGTGAAGGCAGTAAGTTGGGACTGTTGCCATAATAACTAACCTCTTACCTCGGATGGCCGAGCACGCTTTGTGTGATAATGGCCGTTGATGGATGACTCCTTTGATGTATTCAGCTGTTATCAGTTGTAATTCCAGCCAGCAGTCACCTCAGTGTTATCTACCATGTTGTGAAGGCAGTAAGTTGGGACTGTTGTCATAATAACTAACCTCTTACCTCGGATGGCCGAGCACGCTTTGTGTGATAATAGCCGTTGATGGATGATTCCTTTGTTGAACTCAAGTGTTATCAATTGTAATTCCAGCCAGCAGTCACCTCAGTGTTATCTACCGTGTTGTGAAGGCTGTAAGTTGGGAGTGTTGCCATAATAACTAACCTCTTACCTAGGATGGCCGAGCACGCTTTGTGTGATAATGGCCGTTGATGGATGACTCCTTTGTTGAACTCTAGTGTTATCATTTGTAATTCCAGTTATCTACCGTGTTGTGAAGGCAGTAAGTTGGGACTGTTGCCATAATAACTAACCTCTTACCTCGGATGGCCGAGCACGCTTTGTGTGAAAATGGCCGTTGATGGATGACTCCTTTGTTGAACTCAAGTGTTATCAGTTGTAATTCCAGTTATCTACCGTGTTGTGAAGGCAGTAAGTTGGGACTGTTGCCATAATAACTAACCTCTTACCTCGGATGGCCGAGCACGCTTTGTGTGATAATGGCCGTTGATGGATGACTCCTTTGTTGAACTCAAAGTGTTATCAGTTGTAATTCCAGCCAGCAGTCACCTCAGTGTTATCTACCGTGTTGTGAAGGCAGTAAGTTGGGACTGTTGCCATAATAACTAACCTCTTACCTCGGATGGCCGAGCACACTTTGTGTGATAATGGCCGTTGATGGATGACTCCTTTGTTGAACTCAAAGTGTTATCAGTTGTAATTCCAGCCAGCAGTCACCTCAGTGTTATCTACCGTGTTGTGAAGGCAGTAAGTTGGGACTGTTGCCATAATAACTAACCTCTTACCTCGGATGGCCGAGCACGCTTTGTGTGATAATGGCCGTTGATGGATGACTCCTTTGTTGAACTCAAGTGTTATCAGTTGTAATTCCAGCCAGCAGTCACCTCAGTGTTATCTACCGTGTTGTGAAGGCAGTAAGTTGGGACTGTTGCCATAATAACTAACCTCTTACCTCGGATGGCCGAGCACGCTTTGTGTGATAATGGCCGTTGATGGATGACTCCTTTGTTGAACTCAAAGTGTTATCAGTTGTAATTCCAGCCAGCAGTCACCTCAGTGTTATCTACCGTGTTGTGAAGGCAGTAAGTTGGGACTGTTGCCATAATAACTAACCTCTTACCTCGGATGGCCGAGCACGCTTTGTGTGATAATGGCCGTTGATGGATGACTCCTTTGTTGAACTCAAAGTGTTATCAGTTGTAATTCCAGCCAGCAGTCACCTCAGTGTTATCTACCGTGTTGTGAAGGCAGTAAGTTGGGACTGTTGCCATAATAACTAACCTCTTACCTCGGATGGCCGAGCACGCTTTGTGTGATAATGGCCGTTGATGGATGACTCCTTTGTTGAACTCAAAGTGTTATCAGTTGTAATTCCAGCCAGCAGTCACCTCAGTGTTATCTACCGTGTTGTGAAGGCAGTAAGTTGGGACTGTTGCCATAATAACTAACCTCTTACCTCGGATGGCCGAGCACGCTTTGTGTGATAATGGCCGTTGATGGATGACTCCTTTGTTGAACTCAAAGTGTTATCAGTTGTAATTCCAGCCAGCAGTCACCTCAGTGTTATCTACCGTGTTGTGAAGGCAGTAAGTTGGGACTGTTGCCATAATAACTAACCTCTTACCTCGGATGGCCGAGCACGCTTTGTGTGATAATGGCCGTTGATGGATGACTCCTTTGTTGAACTCAAAGTGTTATCAGTTGTAATTCCAGCCAGCAGTCACCTCAGTGTTATCTACCGTGTTGTGAAGGCAGTAAGTTGGGACTGTTGCCATAATAACTAACCTCTTACCTCGTATGACTGAGCACGCTTTGTGTGATAATGGCCGTTGATGGATGACTCCTTTGTTGAACTCAAGTGTTATCAGTTGTAATTCCAGTTATCTACCGTGTTGTGAAGGCAGTAAGTTGGGACTGTTGCCATAATAACTAACCTCTTACCTCGGATGGCCGAGCACGCTTTGTGTGAAAATGGCCGTTGATGGATGACTCCTTTGTTGAACTCAAGTGTTATCAGTTGTAATTCCAGTTATCTACCGTGTTGTGAAGGCAGTAAGTTGGGACTGTTGCCATAATAACTAACCTCTTACCTCGGATGGCCGAGCACGCTTTGTGTGATAATGGCCGTTGATGGATGACTCCTTTGTTGAACTCAAAGTGTTATCAGTTGTAATTCCAGCCAGCAGTCACCTCAGTGTTATCTACCGTGTTGTGAAGGCAGTAAGTTGGGACTGTTGCCATAATAACTAACCTCTTACCTCGGATGGCCGAGCACACTTTGTGTGATAATGGCCGTTGATGGATGACTCCTTTGTTGAACTCAAAGTGTTATCAGTTGTAATTCCAGCCAGCAGTCACCTCAGTGTTATCTACCGTGTTGTGAAGGCAGTAAGTTGGGACTGTTGCCATAATAACTAACCTCTTACCTCGGATGGCCGAGCACGCTTTGTGTGATAATGGCCGTTGATGGATGACTCCTTTGTTGAACTCAAAGTGTTATCAGTTGTAATTCCAGCCAGCAGTCACCTCAGTGTTATCTACCGTGTTGTGAAGGCAGTAAGTTGGGACTGTTGCCATAATAACTAACCTCTTACCTCGGATGGCCGAGCACGCTTTGTGTGATAATGGCCGTTGATGGATGACTCCTTTGTTGAACTCAAAGTGTTATCAGTTGTAATTCCAGCCAGCAGTCACCTCAGTGTTATCTACCGTGTTGTGAAGGCAGTAAGTTGGGACTGTTGCCATAATAACTAACCTCTTACCTCGGATGGCCGAGCACGCTTTGTGTGATAATAGCCGTTGATGGATGATTCCTTTGTTGAACTCAAGTGTTATCAGTTGTAATTCCAGTTATCTACCGTGTTGTGAAGGCATTAAGTTGGGACTGTTGCCATAATAACTAACCTCTTACCTTGGATGGCCGAGCACGCTTTGTGTGGTAATGGCCGTTGATGGATGACTCCTTTGTTGAACTCAAGTGTTATCAGTTGTAATTCCAGGCAGCAGTCACCTCAGTGTTATCTACCGTGTTGTGAAGGCAGTAAGTTGGGACTGTTGCCATAATAACTAACCTCTTACCTTGGATGGCCGAGCATGCTTTGTGTGAAAATGGCCGTTGATGGATGACTCCTTTGTTGAACTCAAGTGTTATCAGTTGTAATTCCAGTTATCTACCGTGTTGTGAAGGCATTAAGTTGGGACTGTTGCCATAATAACTAACCTCTTACCTTGGATGGCCGAGCACGCTTTGTGTGAAAATGGCCGTTGATGGATGACTCCTTTGTTGAACTCAAGTGTTATCAGTTGTAATTCCAGTTATCTACCGTGTTGTGAAGGCATTAAGTTGGGACTGTTGCCATAATAACTAACCTCTTACCTCGGATGGCCGAGCACGGTTTGTGTGATAATGGCCGTTGATGGATGACTCCTTTGTTGAACTCAAGTGTTATCAGTTGTAATTCCAGGCAGCAGTCACCTCAGTGTTATCTACCGTGTTGTGAAGGCAGTAAGTTGGGACTGTTGCCATAATAACTAACCTCTTACCTCGGATGGCCGAGCACGCTTTGTGTGAAAATGGCCGTTGATGGATGACTCCTTTGTTGTATTCAGCTGTTATCAGTAGTGATTCCAGCCAGCAGTCATCTCAGTGTTATCTACCGTGTTGTGAAGGCAGTAAGTTGGGACTGTTGCCATAATAACTAACCTCTTACCTCGGATGGCCGAGCACGCTTTGTGTGAAAATGGCCGTTGATGGATGACTTCTTTGTTGTATTCAGCTGTTATCAGTTGTGATTCCAGCCAGCAGTCACCTCAGTGTTATCTATAGTGTTGTGAAGGCAGTAAGTTGGGACTGTTGTCATAATAACTAACCTCTTACCTCGGATGGCCGAGCACACTTTGTGTGATAATGGCCGTTGATGGATGACTCCTTTGTTGAACTCAAGTGTTATCAGTTGTAATTCCAGCCAGCAGTCACCTCAGTGTTATCTACCGTGTTGTGAAGGCAGTAAGTTGGGACTGTTGTCATAATAACTAACCTCTTACCTCGGATGGCCGAGCACACTTTGTGTGATAATGGCCGTTGATGGATGACTCCTTTGTTGAACTCAAGTGTTATCAGTTGTAATTCCAGTTATCTACCGTGTTGTGAAGGCATTAAGTTGGGACTGTTGCCATAATAACTAACCTCTTACCTTGGATGGCCGAGCACGCTTTGTGTGGTAATGGCCGTTGATGGATGACTCCTTTGTTGAACTCAAGTGTTATCAGTTGTAATTCCAGGCAGCAGTCACCTCAGTGTTATCTACCGTGTTGTGAAGGCAGTAAGTTGCGACTGTTGCCATAATAACTAACCTCTTACCTCGGATGGCCGAGCACGCTTTGTGTGATAATGGCCGTTGATGGATGACTCCTTTGATGTATTCAGCTGTTATCAGTAGTGATTCCAGCCAGCAGTCATCTCAGTGTTATCTACCGTGTTGTGAAGGCAGTAAGTTGGGACTGTTGCCATAATAACTAACCTCTTACCTCGGATGGCCGAGCACGCTTTGTGTGAAAATGGCCGTTGATGGATGACTTCTTTGTTGTATTCAGCTGTTATCAGTTGTGATTCCAGCCAGCAGTCACCTCAGTGTTATCTATAGTGTTGTGAAGGCAGTAAGTTGGGACTGTTGTCATAATAACTAACCTCTTACCTCGGATGGCCGAGCACACTTTGTGTGATAATGGCCGTTGATGGATGACTCCTTTGTTGAACTCAAGTGTTATCAGTTGTAATTCCAGCCAGCAGTCACCTCAGTGTTATCTACCGTGTTGTGAAGGCAGTAAGTTGGGACTGTTGTCATAATAACTAACCTCTTACCTCGGATGGCCGAGCACACTTTGTGTGATAATGGCCGTTGATGGATGACTCCTTTGTTGAACTCAAGTGTTATCAGTTGTAATTCCAGCCAGCAGTCACCTCAGTGTTATCTACCGTGTTGTGAAGGCAGTAAGTTGGGACTGTTGTCATAATAACTAACCTCTTACCTCGGATGGCCGAGCACACTTTGTGTGATAATGGCCGTTGATGGATGACTTCTTTGTTGAACTCAAGTGTTATCAGTTGTAATTCCAGCCAGCAGTCACCTCAGTGTTATCTACCTTATTGTGAAGGCAGTAAGTTGGGACTGTTGTCATAATAACTAACCTCTTACCTCGGATGGCCGAGCACACTTTGTGTGATAATGGCCGTTGATGGATATACTCCTTTGTTGAACTCAAGTGTTATCAGTTGTAATTCCAGCCAGCAGTCACCTCAGTGTTATCTACCGTGTTGTGAAGGCAGTAAGTTGGGACTGTTGTCATAATAACTAACCTCTTACCTCGGATGGCCGAGCACACTTTGTGTGATAATGGCCGTTGATGGATGACTCCTTTGTTGAACTCAAGTGTTATCAGTTGTAATTCCAGCCAGCAGTCACCTCAGTGTTATCTACCGTGTTGTGAAGGCAGTAAGTTGGGACTGTTGCCATAATAACTAACCTCTTACCTCGGATGGCCGAGCACGCTTTGTGTGAAAATGGCCGTTGATGGATGACTTCTTTGTTGTATTCAGCTGTTATCAGTTGTGATTCCAGCCAGCAGTCACCTCAGTGTTATCTATAGTGTTGTGAAGGCAGTAAGTTGGGACTGTCACCACAATAACCAGCCTCTTACCTCGAATGGCCGAGCATGCTTTGTGTGATAATGGCCGTTGATGGATGACTCCTTTGTTGTATTCAGCTGTTATCAGTTGTGATTCCAGCCAGCAGTCATCTCAGTGTTATCTATAGTGTTGTGAAGGCAGTAAGTTGGGACTGTCACCACAATAACCAGCCTCTTACCTCGGATGGCCAAGACCGCTTTGTGTGAAATTTTCCGTTGATGGATGACTCTTTTCTTGTATTGAATCGAAGTCGAGACAGTTTAATTGTTTTTATACTTTACTAGCCCATCTTACTCCATTATAACCATTGATTGGAACTGTTTTATTAATTTGTTAAATAAAACACCTCCGATTAAAAAAAAAGAGTGAATAATATAATAATTACAAGATATAGCTATGACACACACCTTATTCACGACACTTATTTTGTATTTTATTTATTTATTTATTTTATTTTTTCCAATTATTAACCAATGAAAGGTCCATATATATTCTCAGTAGACTTTTTTATTATTTGAATTAACCTCTATTGTAACAATCATACGCTTTTATTGATGGATTTCATAGTAAAACTTTAGTAAGGGAGAGTCGATACAAGACCAAACAGAGGTGGAAGTTACCCTCCATTACAAGGTGGACCTGTAACCATAAAAGGGAATTGCTGTAAGGCAACATTTGTTCTGATACAAGTTTCATTGTAGGGAGTATGGAGTCTTGAGTAACTAAACAGCTATCCCTCCACCTGAGAAGTCGTCTCTTATCTTTTATTCAGCTCAGAAATAGTCTGTCTTGTAGTTGCTATAGTCTGTTCTGTAGTTGCTATGGTCGGTCTTGTAGTTGCTATGGCGGTCTGTCTTGTAGTATCTGTGGTTTGTGTTGTAGTTGCTATGGCTGTCTGTCTTGTAGTTGCTATGGTATGTCTTGTAGTTGCTATGACGGTCTGTCTTGTAGTCTCTGTGGTTTGTGTTGTAGTTGCTATGGCGGTCTGTCATATATTCTCTGTGGTTTGTATTGTAGTTGCTATGGCTGTCTGTCTTGTAGTTGCTATGGTATGTCTTGTAGTTTCTATGGTGGTCTGTCTTGTAGTCTCTGTGGTTTGTGATGTAGTTGCTATGGCGGTCTGTCTTGTAGTCTCTGTGGTTTGTGTTGTAGTTGCTATGGTGGTCTGCCTTGTAGTATCTATGGTCTATCTTATAGTTGCTATGGCAGTTCGTCTCGTATTCTCTGTGGTCTGTCTTGTAGTTGCTATGGTCCGTCTTGTAGTTGCTATGTCGTTCCGTCTTGTAGTTGCTATGGTATGTCTTGTAGTTGCTATGGTATGTCTTGTAGTTGCTATGGTATGTCATGTAGTTGCTATGGTGGTCTATCTTGTAGTCTCCGTGGTTTGTCTTGTAGTTGCTATGGTGGTCTGTCTTGTAGTATCAGTGGTCGGTCTTTTAGTTACTAAGGTGGTCTGTCTTGTAGTATCAGTGGTCGGTCTTGTAGTTACTAATGTTTACTGTCAATTTGAAGTGTTGCTGTTTAATCCAAAATGAGACAAAAGTAGATGGTTAAGAAGGCGATACTACTCGTTATATAAGGGTGAGTCAGTAGTGTAGTATACCGGTTCTGGTGCAACCCTACCCATGCCGGTTCTGGGGCAACCTTGACCTTTGGGTCCTATCAGCAAGGTTGTCGATCTTATCACCACGTGTTGACCCCAGAGGTCAACTTTACTATTGTTTACTACTGTTATCAGCCACGTGGTGACCTTGAAGGTCACGTTTACTACGAGCACGTGGACCCCCCGCGACGACGTTGTCCTAGGTCAGTGTTGTGTGACGTCACACCGTTTTCGCGCTCTTTCATCTGACGACGTCACGACGCCGTATTTATTAAATTAATTTTATTTATTTAATGCTGTCAAAAAGTGTTGGTGGCCGGTGCCGGGATCGATCTGAGAACCTTTCGTTTGTGAGACGAAGTCGATACCACTGGGGCACAGTGACACACCCTAGAGGGTAACGTAAGTAGCGGCAGAAGAACGTGTGTGGCTTCGTTCGCTTCGCTCGCGTTATACTATATGAAATGTAATTGCGTATTTAATATAGTATTAATTTGTTCAGATGTGAAAAAAAAGTCTGCTGGTTTGTCGTCTGCTCCTCAGCTGATGTGATGCCATATGAAAGATGCAAAAAAAAAATGTCTGTTTCTCTTTATACTATATAAAATGTACCAACTGTTTTTTCGCAGTGTTACCAACTCGCACGATTAATTGCAAAAAAAAAAATATATATATCTCAGTGCTGTCAACTCATACGATTTATTACATTATACTATAATAAATACATATATGATTTTTGTTTTCTCTCTTTTAGTTATACTATATTAAATACAAACGCGTTTTTCGGTGTTACAGTAATATTATTTTAATTCGTTATCCTTTTATATCCTTTTCGGTTGCGAATAAATACGTTAAAACGGTCGTCAAGTATTAGGAGAACAGAGACTGGTAGGAGTTATCAATGTTACAGTTGCCGCGCGCTGTCATTATCAAATCAGCGTGACCCGGCGACCTCTCCGTAAGATAGTCGCGACTGTCTCGCGAACTGATTATGTGACTGCTGCTCATTTCTGCTAGCCTGATACTTTATTTTTCATTACATGTTGTTCGGATTCCATATTTAAGTGGTTTATATATATTTTATTAAATATTTAATTTAGTATTTAAAAATCTTAAGGTAAAATACTATTCTATGAATTTAAATAGTACCTACATATAGTATGTAATATTCATATAATAATTAATATTTATATTTTCGAAAACTCTATGAAAAAAGACGTGCTTTAATTAAAGTGTATTTTTTCTTGTTACAGAGTATATAGTATTAATTTGAATAATATTTTATATAGTATTAATTTGTTTTGACCGTTTAACAAATGAACCAGAGGGTTTTTTTCTTGTTGTTGTTTAGTTTTTTTCATAACAGATGATTTTTGTTTACAACAGTTGATGTGTCTTCTGCTACCAGAGAACTCTTTGTATATGAGAAAATTTTCTAAGTCTAATTTTTGCTGATGCAATATTTCATCATCTGTACTTTGAGTTTGGATCTTGACCACCACGCGGTCTAACACGTGTGCACGCGGTCGGACACATGTTCAATTGACGTCATTTTACTGAGTATAAATACACCAAGATTTCAAGCACGCAGTATCTGCAGTTGTTTCAAGTTCTAGAGACCAACGGCCCCAACGTCTTTCCGGAACCTCTAGACTTGAACAACCTGATCATTGGCTGTAGCAGATATTGAATCTGGTGAGTAAATGATATAGATTTCCCAATTTATTAGCATTATTAGTTATGAACAGTAACTATTTTATATATTTTCTAACATCATTTTTCAATTAATATTTTAGCAAAATAATCATTATACTCTTTATGAGAACTAATATTTTAGAATATACTTACAGATATTTCTTTAATTAAATTATTTAACAACACATTTTAATAATACCAATAATGTGTTAGTTTTTAATAAAAATGTTTGGAGAATACAAATTAGTTCATTTATTTAACAATACATTTTAATAATACCAATAATGTGTTAGTTTTATAAAATGTTTGGAGAAACAAATTAGTTCATTTATGTAAAAATTATATTTCTAATTTTAAACAATATTTTAACATTAATTGCATGACATTATTTCTTAAACCTAATAACAGTTGTGTTTTATTTATTTTTATTTTCAACCATACAACTAATTTAACTAAATTACTTCATTCTAGTAAATGATTAAAGTTGTTAGTTTTATAAAAATTTTATGATAAAATAAATTATTCAATTAGGTTTTTAATAAATTTTTATTCTCATCGATTGTTTTTACAAGTTTATAATCTTAAAATAATTTTATGATATGATTTAGTTATGAAAATTATTTCTTACTTCGTCAATCCGATTACACTTTTAGGTATAATTTAAAATAAAAACATTTCGAATAAAATACGTATAACTTTAACTACTACATTTTATTTTTTATAATTTAATTAAAATATTTAATAACAAATCTTATTAAGTTTCAATTCGATTTCACTTTTAGGTATAATTTAAAGTAAAAACATTTCGAATAAAACACGTATAACTTTAACTACTACATTTTATTTTTTATAATTTAATAACAAATCTTATTAAGTTTCATTAATTTTAAATTATTTGAATTTATAACCAATTTGAGAATCTTTTTTTACTCATCCCTTACGTTTGAAATAAATGGTTTTTTTTAAAACTAAACAAAATATATAGAGATATTTTTGTTTTTACAGATTCTATTACTCAACTATCCACTTCATTCCTGTCTTCAAGAAACAACTATTCCATCACCTTTCATCGAATTTGGCGTGTTGTAGACACTCGCTTATTTTAAAAGTAAGTTTCATTTCTATAATAAACTTATGTAAAACTAAAATGGGTTTTGAACTAATTTTCTTGGTGATGATTTCAATGTTTTTTCCACAGGTTCTTTAAAAAGATACACTTAACTCTAAAGTAATATAATATGTATGATGTTACAGATCTCCTCTTGCATCCAACTCTTCATCGTCAGCAGTCGAATTTGGCGTGTTGTAGACACTCGCTTATTTTAAAAGTAAGTTTCATTTCTATAATAAACTTATGTAAAACTAAAATGGGTTTTGAACTAATTTTCTTGGTGATGATTTCAATGTGTTTTCCACAGGTTCTTTAAAAAGATATACTTAACTCTAAAGTAATATAATATGTATGATGTTACAGATCTCCTCTTGCATCCAACTCTTCATCGTCAGCAGATCTCCTCTATTACATCAACTGCTAATCATCTCTCTCAGAAGTATGTCTAATAATAAGGATTACACTTTAGGTTACTATAAATTATCTCCATTTGCTTATGAACCGATTAAAGGTTCCTTACATTCGGCAGGATTTGATTTAAAAAGCGCATATGACTGTGTTATACCACCTCATGGTAAGCAGTTGATAAAAACTGATCTCAGTATAGTATTGCCTGAAGGAACGTATGGCAGAATTGCACCCCGTTCAGGATTAGCTTTAAATCATTTCATCGACGTAGGAGCTGGGGTGATAGACCGCGATTACACGGGCAATGTAGGAATACTTTTGTTTAACCATTCAGAAAATGTGTTTAGTGTAAAGCGAGGTGATAGGGTTGCTCAACTGATTTGTGAAAAAATTCTAGAACCTAATTTAATTCAACTTAATGAACCACCTTCTACTACCGTAAGAGATAAAGGAGGGTTTGGCTCAACAGGATGTTAATTTAGATAATATTTTCATTCATATAATTACATATTTAAATATTATTTTTTCTTTTTTATAGTCATGGAAAATACAGAGCAGTTTACCGAATCTGTCGAGCAGCAGTTAGAAGAGCTTAATCGACCTAGTACAAGTAAATCGGAATGTATGCCTCCACCTCAAACCCCAAAGATACAGAAACCCAAACAACCAAACAGATCTAAAGTCATATATAGAAAAGCGCCGACTGAAAGTTACGACTTGAAAGGAGTCGTGAATCTATTAATTCTAATCGGTATGACTTCGGTTAGTATGTGGGAAAAGGTAATATTTGACGTAAGAAAAAAAGTGTCAGATATGATGAACCCGGACTTAACAGCGCTCTATTTTCATCTAAAAATGGTTTCAAATACAATTTGTACGGGAATAGCTCAAACAAGTGACCTTTCACAAGAAAAATTTGAAATTATAAACGAGCTTGATAGGGACTATGACGAAATTATGTTACACGCAGATCCGGTTCTGCAAGTTTATTCTAAAAATAGATATTCAGTTGACATTGTAAAACACATTAAAGAGTTTGTATTAGAAGCTATTAATAAAATTTCGTTAATTGAGATCAGTGATGACGATGAAGATAGACCTGTTAAGTCTAAAAAGAGGTCTCTATCTGACAATGACGATGATGATGATTCTGATAAAGACGATGAACTATTTAAATTGTTTGGAAAAAAATGTAATTCAAAGAAAAGATCTAAAACAATAAGTCAGCAAGTATTAGTAAAAAACGATACTGTCATTCGTAAGTGTGTAACACCTGGCGAAACTGGAAAATATTTAATAAAAATAGAAATTACCGATTGTGAAGATCTAAAAGGGGTTAAGCCTGCACAATATTGGACCAAGATTTGGAAAAAAGCGGTGTTTCTTGTGAATAATGATAAAGATCAATCGTATACAGCAGTGAACAATGTTTGGGCAAATGAAAGTAAACGAATTTTACAAATTAAAGAATCAAAAGTTACTGAAATTGAGGAGGATGAAGACAAAGACGCTAGAAAGAGAGTTAGATTCTTTCGATAGATAATATTTATGTAACATGTATTAAGCTAAGGGGTAGAGGTTTAGTAGTAAATTGTTAATTGATGAAGGAATAGGTACTCTCATCCATCATTAAACTAAATGGTTTAATATTTTGTCTCATACGTTGTTTAGAATTTTTTTTTTTTCAGATGTATTATCATTTACCTTTCAAAAAAAGAAAATTAACAATACCCGAACAAATGGAGGTTGATGAAGATGATGAGGATCAAACTAATTTTGTAAATGATATCGAGATGGCGAATGATGTAAGAAGGAAGAAAGATAGAATGAATATAATAGTTCAAGCTAATAATTTTGTTGAACTGGAAAGTGCGTTTAAGGGAAATTTAAAAACATTTTACTTAAAAAATACTAATCGATCGGTAAAGGATATTTGTATGTTACTTTCCCTTCATAAAGATGAAATGGAGTTAATTATTAATGAACAAGTTAAATTATTTGGAGCAATTAAATTCAATTTATTAGTTGAGTGCACGTATGTGAAACCTAATACTAACGAGCGTCAAGATCGCGCGTTTAAAACTAAAAATATCTCTGTGTTTGTTGAAAACAGTATAAATAGTGTCTTGCATTCTCTATTTGAGAAGATATGTAAAGAAGAATCGACTTACGAAGGACAGGGTAGTGGTTGGAGTTTATTACGTGTCGATGGGATCATGATTAGAATTAATAGATACAGGCCATTAGGTGGAAGTACTTATATTCCATTACCTCCTTACATTTTACATAAGAAAGCTGTTATAAATCCTACAAATCATGACAATTACTGTTTTAAATGGGCTTTACTATGCCATTTTGTTACTGGAAATAACAGAGAAAGAATAAATCATCGTTACCATGCTGTATGTAACAGATTGAATTTCAATGGAATTGACTTTCCTACTCCAATTAAACAAATCCAAAAATTTGAACGAAATAATTGTGATGTAAGTGTTAATGTTTATGGCCTAAATGAAACTAATGATATATACCCCTTGAGAGTTGCTGACAATGAAAAGTCTATCCATATTGATTTACTTTTAATAACAAACAATCAAGGTGTCAGTCACTATTGCTATATATCGAATTTCAGCAGATTATTTTCTTCCCAAATGTCGAAGTATGGTCATAAAGTTTCAGTGTGTAAACGATGTCTTTCAAGATTCTGGGGGAAGAGTAAAAACCGTAAACTAATGGAACATAAAAAAATTTGTTGTCTAAATAAACCTGTTAGAGCTTTGATGCCTAATGAAGATAAAGAAGATCCAAAAATATTAAAATTTACCAATACACAAAATATGTTTAGATTACCAATTGCTATTTATGCAGATTTTGAGTGTATATTAAAGTCTGTTAATGAACAAGTGACGAAATATACACATGTCGATAATGTGCATGAGCCAATGAGCTTTTGCGTGTATGTTGTGTGTAGCAATACTTTACCAGACTTTGTGAAAAATGTGCTTCCTCAATGTCCATATTTGTATAGAGGTCGACATGCTGCTAAACACTTTATGAATTACATAGTTAATTTAGCGAACATAATTGGTGATTGTATTAGGATGCATAATATTGATATGTTACCACTAACCATAGAAGAACAGATTCTTGTAAGAACGGCTAGAAATTGTGAAATGTGTGAGAAACCGTTTACTTCTACTGTTAGACCTCATAGAGATCATTGTCACTTGACAGGACGTTTTAGATCAGTTTTATGTAAGCATTGTAATTTAAAAAGACAAGAGCAAAGGAATTTACCGATTTTCATTCATGGTACATCTAATTATGATTCTCACTTTATAGTTAAACAATTAGGTTTTGATCATAGACGTATCAGCGTTATTCCCACTTCAACTGAAAAATATATCACATTTTCCAAACAAACAAAAAGTGGCATGAACATTAGATTTGTCGATACTTACAAAATCATGAGTTCCAGTCTAGCAACTCTTGTAAACAACTTGTCACGTGATAAATTTGTTAATATCAAAAAGTTTTTTTCTGAAATAGATTTTCCTCTGGTAACTAGAAAAGGTGTGTACCCTTATGAGTATACATCTTCATGGGACAAATTGAATGAAACACGGCTCCCTCCTAAAGAGAGCTTTAGAAATTCTTTGTTGAACTGTGACATATCTGACGAAGACTATGCTCACGCCACTAATGTTTGGAACCATTTTTCTATTTCAACATTAGGTGAATATAGTGATTTATATCTAAAATTAGACGTGTTGTTGCTATCAGACGTCTTTGAAAATTTTAGAGATTTGTGCTTGGAAAGTTATCAGCTTGATTGTGCACACTATTTAACACTTCCAAGTTTTACTTTCGATGCTATGCTGAAATATACGAAAGTAGAACTTGAGCTCTTAAATGATTATAATATGTATATATTTATTGAAAGTGGAATAAGAGGAGGGATCACATCTTGTGTAAAACGACATGCAGTAGCAAATAACCATTATATGGGTAACGCTTATAATCCTAATGTTAGTAATTCTTATCTAATGTATGTTGATTGTAATAATTTGTATGGTTGGGCTATGGCTCAGCCTATGCCCTTGAATAACTTCTCATGGTATACTGGAAACTTGAATGATTTTGATGTCACAGCTATACCAGATGATTCTGAAGTAGGATATTTTTTAGAGGTTGATGTTGATTACCCAGAGTCATTGCACGATGAACATAATGATTTACCATTTTTACCAGTATCTGAATGTCCTCCTAAGTCTAAATTCAAAAAACTTTTAACAACTCTTACAGCAAAACAAAGATATATTTGTCATTATGTCAATCTAAAACAGGCTATAGAAAATGGTCTTGTATTAACAAAAATTCATAGAATATTACAATTTAACCAGTCTTGTTGGTTAAAGAGTTACATTAACCTTAATACAGATAAAAGGCAGCAGGCTAAAAATTCTTTTGAAAAAGATTTCTATAAACTGCTCAATAATAGCATGTTTGGTAAAACCATAGAGAACATCAGGAAAAGAATAAATCTACAGTTAGTTTCATCTCAAAAACGACTGGATATGTTACTTAATAAGCCAACATTTGTAGATAGAATTATTTACGATGAATCTCTGTGCGCTGTTGAAAGCGCTAAAGAATTTATATATTTTGACAAACCAATTTACGTTGGGTTCTCTGTTTTAGAAATTAGTAAAACGTTAATGTATGATTTTCATTATAAAATTATTAAACCTAAATATGGTTCTAATGTAAAAGTAGTGTACATGGATACAGATGCTTTTTTCTATCAAATAGAAACAGATGATTTTTACAAAGATTTAAAAAATGATACAGCTTTCTGTAATTATTTCGACTTGTCTGATTATCCCATAGATCACATGTGTTTTAGTTCTGTAAATAAAAAGGTTTTGGGTAAATTCAAAGACGAATGTAATGGAATTATGTTGTTAGAATTTATTGGACTAAGGACTAAATTATATTGTTTAAGAACCATGCAACCTGTAAGTAAGGCAATTGAAAACACTAAAGAACCTACAGTTCAAAAGAAAGCAAAAGGTATAACAAAGGGAGTTGTCAATGAAGAAATTTCGTTTGACGACTATAAAAACTGTTTATTGAACGATCTAACAATCAGAAAGAAAATTAAAATGTTTAGGTCAAAGAAACACGTCATTGAAACGATAACGTGCAATAAAATTGCATTAAGTGGTAAAGACGATAAGAGATATATCTGTGAAAATGGCGTAGACACATTGGCCTTTGGTCATTACAAATTAAATAGTAAATATGATGATGATGATGAGAGTACTGATTAGTTAAGTTACACAAGCTTTTGTATTATTTTAAATTGTCTGTTGTAAAATATGTTAATGTATCGACTTATTGCTTGTTAAATGAAAGAGTATACTTGTATTGTATCCATATATTTTCATGTTTAAAAAATCATAACTGATTGAACTCTGACGATAAATAATCTTTTGTACATACTTGTTTGTAAATAAATTGTATTATAGTACTTCTATACATTTTATGTTCTTGATTGATACTTTGTTGTACATACTTGTTTGTAAATAAATTGTATTATAGTATTTCTATGTATTTTATAATAAATGTATTATTTACTCATTTTGTGTTCTTGATTGATACTATCCTAAATAAATAAATTAAGAATTTTTTTTATAAAAATATATTTATTGATTTTAAATAATCTTTTTTACAATGCCAGACAATGGTGTATATTGGATTAACGCATCATGAATGATTAGACAATACGCCGTTGTATCCTTTGGTATATCGGCAGTTGTTTGAATCTCAATGCGAACATCCAATGATCCAGTCTTTAAAGTCTCAACTTGTTTTGAACAATCAATTACTATTAAAGGTGTCTTCTCTTGAAAAGTCATTTTATCCAAACAAGGTTGATCATCACCACCTATGTAATATGATGATTGAAATCTTGAATACATATCATATAAAATTGATTTATTTCCATTTAAATTATCATATGGATAGTACTTGCTGTTCAAGTACAATTTTATATTATCCAAATTACAAAAATCAAAATGAGAAGCATTCTTATTTGCTTTGTCTTTACGATCAGTTTGAAAACCAATTATTACATATCTTGGCTTCTCCATCATGGATGATGTTTTGACTGTCCAAGTTAGAAACTTTGTAATTGGTAATGATGGGTACTCATGTAACTGCCATCTTCTGAATGGTATAGATATAGGCTGATCTCTTTCAGTCAAACGTAGCAGAGATAATTTCACTTCATCATCAACTCGAACATACGGCATTTTCCAAACAACTTTATTAAGTTGAATTTGAAAGTCAAATAAAGATGCAGCTGGTTGAAGCACAACATTTTTATCATTAGATGAACGTAACAGGACTAGTTCTTGTTTTACATTCAGTAAAATATGATTATAATCCTCGGCAAAACCGAGTAGTAATTTAAGTGGAACACAAAAGGAAAATGATGTTCTATCAACCATCACACCCATGGTTTCGTTTTGCCAACATGCGTTCTGCATCCAGTACTTGTCTCCTGGTCTAGAGGTAAGTAAATTCTTTATTGTTGTAGAAATACCTACGTTTTTTACTCTATCAATTTCAGTTCCACACAGTTCGTATCTGATTTCATCGAACAGAAATGCCATAGCATTACTAACTAATTGAGTTGTGGTGTCATCAGTTGGAGGTGTACCTGTCTTACTAGTTTACCTTCTAAAAGTAGATAGCTTTTACTAGGTAATGTGTAAACATCTTGCTGATGAACAGGTATACGTATCTCATCACTTGTTTTGTAAGAATTTGACGTATACGGATTATGAGAATGCCATTCAATATCAACGATAGAACTATCGAAGCTAGGATTTGTTCCTATATCTAAAATATTATTCATCCTTACTACTCTTGAAAGAGGACACTTTTGTACGTAGGTATATTTTGTTCCGTAATGTTAACTGCTTAACGACTTGTTCACGACTGACACTAGATTCTCTTTTTGCGGTCAATGTTTTATTTTTCTCTTTAATCGATACAGTAGCGGCGGGAAATACTAAACCCATTATTTTCTTCTCGGTCTAATATCTACTCTTATATTGATATATTCTTCTCTAAAATTAATTAAATTACCAAATTGATCTTCTAAATTGATGTAAAATTCGCTCAAACTCAATTGCTTGTTTATTGGTAGATATTTAACTGTATTTGGGATTTCTACAATTTTAAATCCCGGCGCTACAGTTGGATAGAATTCGTGTAGTACGTGACCTTCAATCCCGTCTCTATAAGACCCTCGGACTAAATTACATGTGATTCGTATGATGTCTACTTTATTAATGGACACTTGATTAGGTGACTTGTGCACTTTATTCGCTTCTAATATCACACCTTTTTCAAATCCTAATAAGGACGCAATGGTGTTCTCTTTGGTGAAATCGATCTCTAGTGAACAACTTAAGTGACTTTTTAGTGTATTGTTATTAGCCTCGAGTTTAAAATGCGTTGTAGGAGATTTTACTTTTAATTCCTCAATCACAAAATTATTTATATCATCTATTTCATAAGCGCCGGTAGCTATACTTATTTCTACATCTTTACCGATGTACAGTTTATTATTTACATTCTCTTCAATATTAGGAATTGAATTGTAAGTCATGAGGTCCATAAAACCCATCTCCCATTCGTCTGACGATGAAAGATCCATAGCTGGAAAAAGTGTACACTTGAGGCTTGAACTTCTACCTGTAATACAAATCATCTCCGTCTTGCGAGAAAGTCTAAACACAAATGACCACAATTTACAGTATTAAATTCTTGTTTAGGAAAGTAATTATATCTAATCACCACTCGATATGGTCCGCTGTTAAAATACCTCTGAAGTTCTAACGGTGGTCTCAGATTACCGAAACTATCAAAATATTCAATGTCAAAATCACGCTTATAGTAACATACCCAATGCGTACCCCATCCTGTAATACTGTCTAGATTTACAACGCCAGATTCCTTTTCGTTAATACTTGATGGAAGTAAATCTCTCATAAATACACCTCTAAAATATGGTATTTTCAATAGTTTCGCATATTTGATTATATCTTTATTTGTTAGCGGAACATTTGGTATACTGTCTATGAGTGGTGATGAGTATATTAGTTTTTTTTAACTGATCCAGATCCTCTGTACGGTTTTAGGTACAAACCTTTACCCTTCTTTTTGTTTATTGACTGTCTTTTTTTCTATTGTTAGGTTGTTGTTTCCTTCGAGGCTTTTTACTCTTACGTTGTCGTCGTCGACGTTTTCTGTTATCACAGCCGCTACCTAATTTACTTTTAGCTTTCATTACGTTTGTAACTAACCAAGCAGCAGCCTTTTCACCTAAACTAGAATCTGATGACCTCACTCTTTCCCAAGCTCGTTCGGCCAATATTCTATCGGCTGTTGATCTTCGCTCACTGTCCTTATACTTATCGTATGCAATGTCGTGATCTTTACAAGCTGAATCTAATTTATTAATTCCTCTATCACCTCTGGCTAATCTCTGTTTTACGTTAGTACCAGGACCACACCACTGATAACCTGGTAAATGTAGTTCTGTGGGTAATATATCTATAGCTCTATTAATGACACTACCAGCCACACTCCCTAATGTACTTATCAGTCCTGCGCCACGATAAGAACTAACACGTCTGTTCATCGTGTACGTCAGTTTTATAGTGTCAGTATAATCATGAGCGTCGATAAGTTTGGACGTCAAAATGTTAGTAGTAGCAGTAACAAAGGTCTTAGAGGACCTAAAGGAATCGGGTTTGAATTAACTAAGGAAGGTGATTATGACATTCGTCGCAAAAGGTTGCGTAATGTAATGGAACCCGAAGATGATGGAGACGCTGTAAATTTAAAACGACATAAATCGTCATTTAATAAATGTTTAAAATTAAATGATGATAAAAAGTACGATGCTAAAGGATCAACAGTTTGTCATGTAGGTGATCCGACTAATCCGACCGATGCTGTGAACTATAAGTTTATCAAAGACCGCTGTGTAACATTTGATAATACAGAAATTAATGCAAGAAATCATACAATTAGCAATGTGTCAGATCCGAAAAAATATCGAGACGCTGCAAATAAATTGTATGTAGACACAATGTGTCCACCCATGACTGAAACTTATTGGAATTTTAAAAACAAGCGATTGGTGAATGTCAGTGATCCAATAAACATGAACGATGTTATCAATTTAAAGTACTTCTTCAGTAAAACACTCAAGTCCGATTCGACTTCTTGGGACTTTGTGAATAAAAGACTAACTAATGTGGCCGACCCTATTCATATGCAAGATGGTGTTACGCTAAACTATTTGGTTAGATCAATTAGTAATATTTTATATGAACTATACAGATTATTGGCTCCAAGTGGTGACCCAATCAGAACATTAAAGAAAGAAGACTGGATAGACATGAATATTGTCAACCCATTTTTCATAGATCCAAAAACAAAAATTGCTAGAAATAACTAAATTGTAAGTAGTTGGTGAAAATAAAATTATACAGTAAAAATGGAATATTTTTTTTATTTATTACCTCAATCTACAATACTTTTACCAGTTAATTTAATACATTTCTCATCTAATTCCTTTAATTCTTCAATTATAGAGTTTATTTCATTCTGATGTCCAGTGTGACCAATATCTTCCGAAGCATTCAAAATCCTCAGGCGGTCGACCAGTTCGTTGGGATCATCATAATATATGAAGTTTGGTTTGGCGTCAGTCAAGACAATGCCACTTCCACTCACCGTTTGTTGCACCAAATCTGAATATGTGTTCATTTCATTTGTTGATTCATTTTCTCGTGTAGCAATTAAAGATATGATGTTTTTATACTTATTCCCCCTGTTAGACTTCACTTTCCCTCTAGGTGAATAATTTATCTTGTGAGCATTGGTATCTCTGAGAATCATAGCGTAACTATCGAGATCTTCTTCACTGTACACATAAGGATTAGGTATATTCATAAATAAAAGTTCGTATAAACCACGTGTACCCTCATATCTTTTACCATTTATTATAAAATCATCTATATCAATTTCTAATGGCTTATCACCAATCATCCATTGATCGCCTTCGACTCTTATACCATAATTATGATCTACTTCTTTACCACCTTTAAGTAATTTTAAAAAGTACTCTTTCGCTAGTCTTCCCTTAAACTCACGTAGTACGTATTCCCTAGCTAGATTTTTTCCTTGAGGTGTTTTCAACAGGTCTTTACCCGATACCACAGCCGGTGAAACGTACGTTTCTTCAACCATCATATCTTCTTCCTCATGTTGTTGTTGTTGTGGACTTGAATCCGGTTCCATAATGTCATCATCATTATCAGCATTTTCACCATCTTGTTGATCCATGTTGAAACCGGGTATAGCGAAGCGTTTTGAAGTCGGAAGCGTATCTTCTGTATTTTCCTCATGCAGACGTTGTTTTCTTTTTACTCCTTGTGGAGGTGCACGTATGTAACGTTTTACAGGCGTTTCAAAATCCTCTAACTGACCTTTTCTTTTAAGTTTATTGATTCCTTGTTCTGTTATTTCTTCTTCTTTAACTTGTTGTTGCTGTTGTAACTTTTCTCCTTCTTCCATAATCTTTTTAAGTGGCTCAGCAATGGGCTTTAGCTGTTTTTCCCACATCTCTTCACTATCCAACATTTCCCTCTTCATAGATCTATGTTTTTGCTTAATATTTTTCCTTATTTGAGTAATTTCCTTTATAACCTCCTCTTTACTTTTATCGGCTAGAACCTCGTCAATAGAAAATGTAGAAGAGGAGGACATTATGTGTCTAACTCGGATGATGAGTACAATATAAATGATTGAAAGAAAAAATACGAGACGTTAAATTACCCCCACTACCACATTTATAATTTTACAAAAATATCAAATCCTCTACGATACCGACCTTTGTTTATATCACTATCCTTGTCTATTACAACAAATCCATTTTTTGACATATCCCAAATCTTTGAACACATATGCTTGAACTGACTAAAACTCATATCAGGACTGACATGGTCTTGATAAATGTGATTCAAATTGCGATCATCTTGTTTAAATATAACTAAAAGATTCGCATTGTCTCTAACCAACTGTTTGGGTATAAAACTGTAAGTTTGACACACGTAAAAAGTGTCAATATTGTTATGACGTCCCATCGAAAAATAGTTTTTAATATTATTCTGTTTGCCACAAGCGATATCATCAAATATCATTACAGAATTTGCCTCAATCTCACTTGGATGAGGTACTTCATCGTTGTCTGAATAAGGATGATATCCTATTCCGTCTAAATTTGACAGAACGCACTCGAGGAATGTATACTTCTTTTGATACAGTGATTTGGAAAAAATGTATACATTGTTAAAAAACAAACCCTTGGGTGAGAATAATAAGTTTAAAAGTAAATTGGTTTTCCCACAATTTGATGGACCCACTATTAAACATCTGATTGTGTTTGGTAATAAATGTCCATGTCTTTTCATACTCTTCTCTGTCTTCTTATCAACTAACATGTCTAAATTAACGATTGGCAGTGTTACAGACTGTTTAAGAAACTTCATTACTATCGTAAATCCTTTTTATCAATCCAGGAGTCATGTGATTTATCAAAACCCAGCCAACGCACTAATAACCTATCGCCTTTTCTCTTAATAATTTTTTCAATCAAGTAAGTATCACCAAAACGTGTTTTACTTAACTCTTCTTGATAAAATCCACCTTTTATTACATCACCTTTGTCGTCTTTTAGTACGTATGTAACTGGTCTAGTTGGCTGTATTTTCCATACTGTGTAAATCTCATTACTCCACCTAGGCCAATAACCTTTATTGAATTGTTTAGTTAATCTACTTATTCTAACTCGATCACCAGTATCAAATTTAGAATGACTATAATATTTCTTTCTATTATTAACTATGTGTAATAATATTTCTTGTTCATTTCCAATATTAACCTGAACAGGCTTAACACCAATAGTTCGATGAATGGTATTATTATAGGTTTTCAATAATTTTGGCAGTAACTCTAACCACTTGTAACTACCCTGCTGACTAAAGTGTCTCCACATGCTACTTTTCAAAGTACGATTGAATCTTTCAACAATTGAAGCTTTTTTATCAGAAAAAGTAAAATAATGATTGATATTATATTTATTTAACAAGAACTTAACCTTAGAATTAAACCATTCTGTACCTTGATCTGTTTGTAAATTTTTCATAGAATTTTTTTTCAATATAGGTTCAAGTGCGATTACTATATCATTAGCACTTTTTGACTTTATTGGTACTGCAAAAGCAAATTTACTAAAACAATTAATTACAGTCATAATGTATTTATAACTTTTGTTAGATTTTGAAAAAGGAATCATTTCGACTAAATCTGCTTGATATAAGTCGTTGATTCCTTTAAGTTCTACATGACGTGTAGGATAGTGACGTCTTGCTTGTCTATGTAATTCTTTTGCAATACCTGCTCGTACATTGTTCATTGTTACCAGGTGAATAGGTGGTAGCAAAATGAAACAAATGTTAAGATACAAACATATATATATATTTACATTTTAATGAGTTCACAAAAAGGTGATGCTTTTAAATGTTCTTCTTTCGGTTTATCCTCCGAAGTCCAATCTTCTAGAACGACACCGCATTCAATACATTTGACAGCGTCTCCATCACCAGTATAGTAGAAGCCTGCATCTATCATATCTTGAATGTTAGGATACATCTTAGGCCATCTGAAGTATGTTAGCGACATAAGGTACTCGGTATTCTTAACAGATTTTTTATATCTACTATAGTTACAAAAGTCTCCAGACATATTTTTAGACATTGAACAGTCAGGATTTTCTAGCTTATGTAAAAAGTTTATGTGTTCTATAGTTAACTTGACATCACCAGATTGCCAACCACAACCACAACATACAATTTTATCAAAAACTTTAGTACAGTAGAATCCAGATTTGATCAAGTCTTTCTTTGTACAATTAAAAATAGAACAACATACCTCGTCTTCACTATTACTATCACTACTACTACTACTATTAGCACAACAACAAGTAAGACTCATGCCGACTGTTCAACTCACAATGGTCAAGACCGTAATGATCAGTTTAATTTAGACTGTGGCTGTGGTGGGGGTGTACAAAAATAACAATTCTTCCTTTTCGGGTTAGGTCCATCAAATGTATCTTGAAAAGGTTTAAGCCCAAAATGGAAATGATCCGTACATCTTAAATTGCTTAATATATCTGGATCATTTCTCAAACTGTTGGGAAGTCTATCATATATCAATTCTAAATCTTCGGTATGATTAATTATAAAACTTTTCGGTAAATATTTTATCAATTCAGGTTGTAAATTTTTATATCCTCTACGATAGCATTCTCCAATAGCGAGATTTACAGTTTTTAACCTATCCTCAACTAATTTCTCAAGTTTAATCCATTGAAGTAGTAAATGAACATTAATATATGCACAGTTTAAAGGATCATGATTGAAGGTACATTTTTTCATAGCACTAGTCTGAGTTTGATTTCTAATAACACTTAAACTAGGACATCCTAAATCTTCTAAATTAATTACATTAACTTTAAACTCTGACAAAAGGTCAGTTACAAATTGTTTCTTCTCATATCCTTTAACATACACATTACCAGAAATATTACAACCTTTAAGTACATCTTTTAGTTGATTATATTCTCTAAACCCAGAACCCCAATAGAGTCCATGGAAGTACTTCTCCAACCACACAACTTGCTTTTGAATATTTTCTGGTAACTTGTTAAAGTGACAAGGTGGTTGAAACAGTTGTAGTTCATAGACTTGCTCATCGGTGGATATGACAGCCAACTCCTTTACAATAAACTTGTTGTCTTGGTTTTTAAATCCTTGAAAATCCAAAATGAACTCCATATCTGTACGAAAACAGATTAAAATTAGAATATTGATAATTTAATCTTTTTTAAAATTCGGTCAAGATCTAATTGAATAAATTGAGTACCTAATGTGTAAGTATAAAAGTTTTACTATATTTATAATCCATATTTACCTTTATAATGCTGAGTCACTATTGATAACCTTGTGGATGAGGTTAATACTAATCACGATGATGCACTGCTCCTTCTATTTATAGTCGTCATTAGTGACGTAAATCGATGACTCATCAGTTCAAAGGTTGTAATGATGTAATCACTTTTTAACATGGATGAAAAAATAAACTAAGTCGCAAATTATAATCTAATTATTATTTATTATAATTTTTATGATTAGATGTTGACTTATATACACTGCAAGCTGATTTTTCAGTTTTCATATTAAGAAGTTTCAATTTTTCATTGGCACGAAACATATCAATAAGCCGTCTAGTATCAGGTCTTCGATCCTCTTCGGGTAAATTATAAACTTTTACAGTATCAGAAAATTGAACTTTCTTCATTGTTTTAAAAGTTGCAGTCTGTATCCCAGGTTAACGAATAATTTTTCACTATAGTAGTATTTCATAAAAGTATCCTTCCATGAAATAAATGGTAGAAATGTTTCTTTATTAACACTTTCCTTCTTACAATATAAATACCAAAAGTATTCACACTCAATACAACTGACAGTCTCCAAAGGAAGATCGAATAACAACTCTAATTTAAGATTGAATGGAAGCTTCATCTTTAGCCTTACTGTTGAATCTAGAATTAAACTCGTTATTTATCGCTGGCAGACACCTTATCAATTGCAACCATTGGTCTGAATCCAATTTTATTACTTCACGTTCACTTTGTATCATAACATATGTCTTATCAGAATTGTTTCTGACTAAAGCACGTAATTTATTTCCTATTATTATAAATAAAGTTTCGTATTGAAGATTTCCATCATCATCATGTGAATAGATCTTGTGAGTTTCCATGTTGTCGTGACGGTGTCTAAGATAAGACTGAGTTAACTTTTATACTGAATTAAGTAGAATATTGATACTTAAATCGTTTCCAAAATTCTTCATCAATTGCGTTAAATCCTTTTTTGAATTCTGTCCAATCATCATAATTAAAATGAACAAAACTATCAGGTTTATTATCACTATTCTTTTTTACAATAAAAATATTTGTATTTGTTTGCCAATTACTGAGTATTACTTTTAAATTATTAGTTAATATCAAAGTCTTACTATAAGCATACTCCATACCTGCTGAACACCTTAACGGTCGAAGTCAATTAATGAACTGATCCGTTATACACAACCCAATTACTATTTATAGTTTAAAAATCGTTTCAAAAATTCTTCATCAATTAAGTCAGAAATATCAGGATAAACATGTCTCAATTCATTTAACATAGAATTCCACATTTCTTTCCGTGTAAAATCACGGTAGTATGCATAGTATGCATCTTTCCATGTTTTTTTAGAAGGATGCCACTTCACATTATTCTTTTTACAATATAAATACCAAAAATAATCATCTTCAATGAAACGCACTTTGTAAAATGGTAAATTTACTAAAATATTATATTTTAATTCTAATGGTAATGTTCGTATATGATCTTCTAAGTACGTATTCCGCTTTTTTCCGACAAACCGAGATCTTCTCTTCTTCATCACCATTTTGTACACAAACAACTCACGAATACTGATTCAGCCTTGAAATCTTGATGTATTTATACCAGTAAAAATGACGTCAATTGAACACGTGTCTGACAACTGTAACATATCTTTAAGTATCTCCCGCCAAACGTCTTGACCAATATTCTATTAATTCAGATGTTCTGTTTCTTGTTCTTGGCAATGGTGTTGATGATACTTTTGGATCTTGCACATGTTCACCTCCATGTCCGACATGAGTTTGATTCCTATACCATCTAGTGTCACCAATTGTCCACGTACTAGAAGAAATAAATTTGCTTTGTTCAGGTTTTCTTCCTTCTCTAAATATTCTCTCGTAATATGTTTGATAAGCCGTTATTGTTGGATCGGTTATCGGACGTCGACTGTTGTTTTGATCTTGATTTGATTGACCCTGAGCAGGAGCATGGTGTGCCATGGTCCAAGTATAACGAACGACTAACAACTCGGTCTGAGCAAAGCTATAACAGAAAAATCATATACGTATTTACTATAGTATAATGCTGACACTAGGGTCAAACGATGTCCTTGCTCAGAATCTTTAAACTTGTGATTCTTCAACTCCTTTAAGCTCAGCCATTAGTCTGTTGTAGAGTTCTTCCCCACACTCTTTAGGACCGATGCTTTCAAACAATTTAATAAATGAGTATTCGTAATTTCTAACTTTGTTGCAAACGCTACAATCAGAACCACAAGCAGCTGTCTCTGTACGGTCTCTCTTAAATTTTATATTTTCTACATCCTCAACCAGTTCAGCCATTCTTTGAAGTTTTTCTTCAGCTTCTGGACTCCAGTTAGGTTTTGCAAATCTTAGCTCAAACATGACCACCAGCAAGTTTGCACACATTGTATCTGTGGGTGATAGTGTCTGAACAATACCTTTATATAACCCTGTATTGAAAAAGTGGTGGGGGATAGTAATAGAATACTATATTAAATACAATTATAGTATATTTGTAATAAATCGTGTGAGTTGGTAGCACTGACATATATTTTTTGCCAATTAATCGTGCGAGTTGGTAACACTGCGAAAAAACAATTCGTACATTTTATATAGTATAAAGAGAAACTGATTTTTTTTCGGATTGAATGGTCATTAATACATTTCATATAGTATAACGCGAGCGAAGCGAACGAAGCCACACACGTTCTTCTGCCGCTACTTACCTTACCCTCTAGGGTGTGTCACTGTGCCCCAGTGGTATCGACTTCGTCTCACAAACGAAAGGTTCTCAGATCGATCCCGGCACCGGCCACCAACACTTTTTGACAGCATTAAATAAATAAAATTAATTTAATAAATACGGCGTCGTGACGTCGTCAGATGAAAGAGCGCGAAAACGGTGTGACGTCACACAACACTGACCTAGGACAACGTCGTCGCGGGGGGTCCACGTGCTCGTAGTAAACGTGACCTTCAAGGTCACCACGTGGCTGATAACAGTAGTAAACAATAGTAAAGTTGACCTCTGGGGTCAACACGTGGTGATAAGATCGACAACCTTGCTGATAGGACCCAAAGGTCAAGGTTGCCCCAGAACCGGCATGGGTAGGGTTGCACCAGAATCGGCATACTACACTACTTATAC
>JAQJVL010006450.1:0-29031 GCA_035578905.1 Stictocephala bisonia | reverse complement strand
ATATCAAAAAATATTAGCGATTATATTTCAATAAATTTGTGTTGTGTTCACTTATTTTGTATTTCTACGAACATGTAATATGTTAATTAAAAAAAGATGAATTGGCTTTTTACTTTGTTTAAAATAAGTTAGTTCAATATTACCACTGAAATGTAAAATTGCATTTGGTGTCAAAAGTGCGTATATTATTAAACGTATCTTATTGTGTAGAAATATAACATAAGTTAAAATATCAACCATATGCCACATGCATGTATATAGCAAACATAGGAGTGTTATTCTTGTATGTATGATATATACAAATTCCGAATTTGGGCGTTATCTGAATTTTTTCTAGAAGCTTCTATTTAAAAAAAATAGAAACACTCGCAATCTAAACGAAGAAAATAGTTACGAGTACTTCATGATAGTGAATTACAGTATAACTGTAATTGAATTTTAGGTTAAAAATTGTGGAGCTTGAGTGGAAAACTCAAAAAATACAAAATACCTTAATGTTTATGCCAATTATTTTTTTATAAAACTGCTTTGCATGTTTTACATAGATTAGAGGACTTAACAAAGCTTATCGCCGATTTAACTGATCAGTATATTCGTTTTGTAATTTTGCTGAGTGGCTTTAATTTTATTCCGTGCTCAACTCCACTTTCCATGGCGACCTTAAATATTGGCCTATCTACGATTGTCCTTACAGTAAAACCACAACAGCCTGTCGTACTTACATTTTACTGTAGTGGGGGCTAACAGGCGTTTCTCTTCACAGTTTGAAAAAGAACCCATTTTATAAAAATATGAAAATAACTAGTCATAGTAATAATTTTCATAACCTAATGCTTCACTAATTTGTGAAGTTAAATTTCCCAAAACATTCTTTAATAATTAAATACAATAATTAAATTCAGTGACCTTTTAGATGTCAAATTTTGTTGTTTCATACAGGAAGAAAGATATATTTTTATCTATTTTCTGTACACAAGTACAATATGTAAATAAAACATAATTTTCAGTTGCTATCAACTGAATTATAATGTTTTCAATAAATTTACTTGAAGTAGAATCTAATATATATTTTATATAAATCTATTATATATTTACTTAAAATACTAGATTTTCATGTAATTCTGCTTAAAATTAAATCAATTACACGTTACAAACTAATAAGTATATTTACATCATTAATAAGTATATTTGAACATTATATTACACACCATTAATTACATTTTTACTGTATTTTTTTATATTTGCTTACTATTTATTATTATTGTATGTATTGTATTGTATTGTATTATTGTATGTATGTACAAATATTAAAATATAAAATGCCATCTTGTATATGATTAAAAATTTTGTATTTAGTGATCACCGTTAGAAATAAATAAATAAATTATAACACACTTATGTTGAATATGTTGACAGTAAAGTGTAAAAATTATTTACAAATAAGCAAGGGATGAGAAATGGAAATCAGCCTTTTTTCTTCATGCAAAAGAAATTCATAAGAAATCAGACCTACCTATTCTCCGAGTATGAATTTTCCCAGATCAAAAACATTAACAGATCCTCATTTAGTATTGATATAAAATCAAATGCGTATAATACTTCTTCGTTGGTGAGTAATATTAAACAATAACTTACTTGAAATAATAATATATAAAAATTGCCCGTGTGACTTTTAAACATCTACTCATAATTTTAAACTTTACTCAATATTAAAAATAATTATAATCAAATGACGAAAGAAGAATGAAAATCGTTGTTCAATGTAGTGATCTGAAACTTGTTATTGAGACTGTCTGGACACTCGCGATAACGGAACCCTGGAACTAGTCTAATCGTAAGTGAAAGGGGAGGATGGAATTGGACCTTTCATCTCTATGGTTGATTAATTCCCCACCCCTCCTGTCTTTCCAAAGTTTTTGACCCGGAAATCTAGTGAGGTGCTATCACAATGTCATACATCTTGGCTCCAACCATGAAAACACTAAAAAATAATATCTACTAGCGTTTATATGTTTATTTCGCTTCAATAACAACTTTTAGAAAATAATCTAAATTGTCAATATTTGGCATATATTTGAAAAATAATGCCAATCAAATAAAAGTTTGATAAAACTTTAACAAATATAATTTATATAAGCATGTCATGTACATGCTTATATAAATTAAACATGTACATATATACATTTATATAGCAATGACATACATAAATTATAATATTTGCATTTAAAGTTTAGTCAATAAAGATTAATAGGCAAAGCCTTCCAAGTTTTGTACTAGATTTTAGAGCAGATAATTTAAGTTATTTATTTATTTTTATTTATTTATTCATAAGTCGTATTTGTTTCGATTCAGCGGATGTGAATCGAAATCCTATGGAAATAAAATTAAAAACGTCTTTATTTTATAGGGTGAGGTTAGGAGTTTAGTAGTGAAATAAGGAGAGAGCAAGACTCAGGTCTCTATAGTATCACGGAAAATGAAGGCGCTACCTTTTAATTAATTAATTATATATTTAAAAATGAAGGCGCTACCTGCAATACAGTATTGAAATGCGGGACTTGCCTACTAAAACATGAAGGCGCTTTTTATTTATTAATAAATACACTGTTAGCCTACCTATTTAATTAATTTTTTATTTAATTTATATCATTTTTTTGATAAATACACTGTTAACCTAGCTTTATTATATAACATACACTGTTAGCCTACCTATTTAATTAATTTTTTATTTAATTTATATCATTTTTTGTAATAAATACACTCTTAACCTAACTTTTTCCATGTTATACTATATAAAATGCACTTTTTTGTCCAATATTTTCCATGTACGTACTTAACACTCTAGGCAACCCGCAATACACGTTTTATTTAAAAATCAAGGGGCAGCTATTATTTATATTAATTATTTACTTCTTTTTTTATTTTTATTTAATACACCGTTACCTACCTATACTTATCTATCTAATCATGGTTGTGTACGTACTTAACACTCTAGGCAACCCGCAATACATGTTTTATTTAAAAATCAAGGGGCAGCTATTATTTATATTAATTATTTACTTCTTTTTTTATTTTTAATTAATTGTTACATACGAGACCTACTGGTGTACGGCGACCAAGCTTTATCACTGTTATCACATCACTTGACCTCTAAGGTTATCATGTGGAGCGTACATGCGGTGCTGATTAATGTAACACTGACCTCAAAGGTCAACCCGTGGCTGTTATCACATCCGCTTCCATTACCACAAGCATTGTTTTACATCACGTGTCTTGCACAATCTCCTTTAACGTAATCGGAGTTTCATGTCTGGACAGGCGCGTGACCTAATTGCCCCAACAGTACTACACAGGATGACGTAATCGGAGTTTCAGTCTGGACAGACGCGTGACCTAATTGTCCCCCCCTCTCATCCATCCCTATATAAACGACCAACACATTCAATCTTTCTCACTTCTGCTCTTGCGCTCGTACTGATCAGACGTGTCCTCACGTTGCTCCTCGATATCAGTAATTATTCTCATCATAAATACTTTATTCTTGTAATTTTGGACACCGTTCTCTGTACGGTATTTCGAAAGTGATATACTGAGAGTAAGTCCCGTATACAGTATAATTAGTCCTTACGTTTGATTGACTAAAGTTTGAATACCCTTGCTTTTTGAGCTTTCAATTCGATTTGAATTACTATTATTATCATTAATTTTGTTTCAATATTATCAAAGATGGAATCCTACGCCATAAACCACAATATTGTGACCATCTCCCGTCGATTCGACACTTCCGGTTCCGATCTCCTTACCGTTCTGACCGTACATAAAAATAAAATTATGTCCGAAATAAATAACCACCTAAACAGGCTCGGGGGAGTTAAATGGTACCTTGCGGTCCAAATTAAATTCACAAAAACTATAAACAACGAGGAAATTTCAACAACACCTTTCTTTCACGGCAAAACTCGTCCTTTGTTACCTTCCGATTCTCTAGATATTCAGTATTCCGAGGCTACAGACAAAATTTTAGAAAGTGTGGGTAAGCCAGGGAAGTGGGTGGGTAATAGAAAATGTTTTACGACTCGATTTGTTTATTGTAAAATTTCAACCTTTGTACGCCTCTTCTTTCATACCCACCCCGAAAAAAATCTCAAACCCCATGCATGGAATTATAAATGTTAAAAATTACGATCAAAAATGTTTCCTGTACTCTGTACTTGCCCAATTGTTCCCTGACCGAAATAGACGAGTAAGTTATTATGAAATCTTAGAATCTAAACTAAACATGTCTGGGATTAGTTATCCTGTCAAAATTACCGATTTAGATAACTTTGAAAAACTGAACCCTGCTATCTCTGTAAATGTATTTGGTTTTGAAAACGACGAAATTTATCCTTTACGTATAACCAAAGAAAAATTTAGAGCTCAACATGTAAACTTGTTACTACTGACTACTGACACTACCTCCCACTACTGTCTGATTACCGACTTGTCCCGACTTTTAACCCACTTGACTAAACACAACGGTGTTAGGTTCTACTGTGACTACTGCCTACACAGATTTTCTAACCAAGACTTACTTACTAACCACTTACCTTTGTGTTCACCACACGGTGCACAAAAGACTAGACTTCCTACTGATGACGAAAAATACATGTCCTTTAAAAATTACACACTATGCCACAAAGTCCCATTTACTATTTACTGTGATTTTGAATCTTTTGTCGTACCTATCTCTACTTCAATTAACGACCCTACCACTTCACATACAACAAACACTGCCCATCACGTCCCCTCTGGCTTTTGTTATGTAATCATTGATAGTAATGGCAAACCAGTAAAACAACCTAAAGTCTATAGCGGTCCCGATGTTGTTGATAATTTTCTAAATTCTTTGATTGAGGAGTCTAAAGAGCTCTTACCTATTATTCATAAAAACATTCCTATTAAAATGTCTCCGCAAGACAAAATTATTTTCCAAAATGCTACCACCTGTCACCTTTGTCAAAAACCTTTACACGGAGACAAAGTGGCCAACCATAATCATTTAACGGGTGAGTTCTTGGGACCCGCCCACAATTCATGCAACTTAAATTATAAAGTTCCCGATCACATTCCAGTCTTTTTCCATAACCTCAGAGGTTATGACTGCCACCACTTGATCCAAGGGTTAGGTAAATTCAAAAAAGAAAAACTGTCATGTATCGCTACAACCAGTGAGCGGTACATTTCAGTCACCCTTGAATCTTTACGATTTTTGGACTCACTCCAATTCCTTAACGCTTCTTTGGACACACTTGTGTCCAACTTAGTTTCTGACGGGACATCAAAATTCAAAATTTTAGGGCAGTGTATGACCAACACAGACTTACTTCTACGCAAAGGCGTCTTTCCCTACACTTACATGACAGACAAATCAAAATTTAACGATACTGAACTGCCTCCCAAGGAGGCGTTCTTCAATGACCTGACACAAACACATATATCCCACGATGACTATACCCATGCCCAAACTGTATGGTCAACCTTTGGTATGACGTCAATGAAAGAGTACCATGACCTATACTTACTAACAGACGTATTGTTACTTGCAGACGTTTTTGAAAACTTTAGAACTACTAGTATGACTTACTACGGGATTGACCCCTGTAACGTCTACTCTGCCCCCGGACTAGCATGGAATTCCATGTTAAAAATGACAGACATACGTCTTGAACTACTCACTGACATAGACCAACACCTCTTTGTTGAGTCTGGGATCCGGGGTGGTGTCTCCATGATACCCAACCGGTACGCCCAGGCCAACAACCCTTACTTACCCAACTTTGACAACAAAAAACCCACCAACTACCTACTTTATCTAGATTGTAACAACCTGTACGGGACCAGTATGTCCGATAGACTCCCAGAGTCTGACTTTAAGTGGATCGACCCTCAAGACATTGACTTTACAATAGTACCTGACGACTCTGACATTGGATATATTTTAGAAGTGGACCTGCACTACCCTGACCACTTACACGACTTACACTCAGACTTCCCACTAGCCCCCGAACGAAAAATGGTGACAGACGATATGCTTTCCCCCTACTGTAAGGACCTACTTCATGAACTCGACTACAAACCACCCAAAACTGAAAAATTACTAACCACACTGTGTGACAAAACCAAGTACGTTGTACACTACAAGACTCTAAAACTTTACTTAAAACTTGGACTTGTACTGACCAAAATTCACAGAGCTCTAAGTTTTAAACAGTCGGCCTGGTTAGCCCCATTTATTAATTTTAATACAGAGAAAAGAAAATTTGCCAAAAATAACTTTGAAAAAGATTTTTTTAAATTAATGAATAATGCGACATATGGAAAGAGTTTGGAAAATGTAAGATCTAGGATAGACTTTAAACTTGTAAATAACGAAAAACAATTGGTCAAATGGACAGCTAGTCCCAGACTTAAAACATTTTTCGCTTACAATAAAGATATCGCGGGATTGGCTTTAAAAAAACAAACAATTTTCCTAAACAGACCCATTTATGTTGGATTTACAGTATTGGAAATTTCAAAATTAATAATGTACAACTTTCACTACAACTGGGCAATTGCAAAGTATGGGAAAAACATAAAACTTTGTATGACTGACACAGACTCACTATTCTACAACGTATATACTCCCGACGTTTACACAGATATGAAAAATGAATTACACCTTTTCGATACCTCTGACTATCCACCTACCCACCCATGCTACAGTGTAGAAAACAAAAAATCGTTAGGAAAATTTAAAGATGAACTAAACTCAAATCCGGCTAGGGAAATAATTGGCTTGAGAGCGAAATGCTACTCCGTTCTAAATTCAGATCTAGAGGAAAAGAAGGTAGCCAAAGGCGTCCCCCGAGTCGCGATAAAAAAACAATTAAAACATGAAATGTACAAAGATTGTCTTTTAAATCATTCGTTAAAAACAACATCCGCTCTAAACATCCGTAGTGAAAAACATAAAATTTACACACAACATATTTCAAAATTATCACTTTCCCCCTTTGACGACAAACGCTACATTTTGGAAAACGGTATTGATACACTAGCATACGGACACCATTTAATTAGTAAAAAACGAGCTTTAGAACACGATCATGATTTCATTAATAAAAAACTAAAACTCACCCATAACTCAAACATAAACTTTGAAACAGAATAACAATAATCTATACACTTCAAACATAAAAATTAATAAAAGATCAACTAAAATTGCATACTGTCAGAACGTCTTTCCAGAACCGTTAACCTCTGACTGACTACCACTCCCTCCCCCCACCACATCCATCCTTATCGCACTAATGGCATCGATCCCTCTACATCGGAACCTTTCTAAAATATTGAACAGTTTTTTGTACATAACTTATCCGTATAGTTAGACTTTAACAGTTTCAATGTACATGCAAAGTCTACGAGTAATACTTTGAGCAGTACCACACTGTTACAGGTTACTAACATGTCCGTAGAAACCCAATTTACGACATTGGATGGGCTCAACCCGACCGTAGTGCAATGTAAAAACCTCGTACTGGACGAACCTTCTTCTTAATTACGGTAACTCCTACGCCAGGTAAGTAATGTTAAGTTAGTTTTAAGTAAACTCTTTTACCGTCAACCTTTAAAAAACAATCTGTTAAGTAAATTCTGTTATAATATGGACACTTTTGTGAGTTTACATAACTACAATTTATTAACGGATATCTCCAGCTCTGTGTGAATTTCTATAGAATACCGTACCATCAAGGTGAGGGCGGCCCACATTTAATAAAAAATCGCTCGACTGTTCTCTAAGGCAGCTGTAAAACGCGTAAGACCTGAGGCGGTCCTGCAGCTTGGGGCTGGGCTAATCCCCGTAAGACCTTGAGTCGCAGTCCGGGCCCTCGTAAGGTACGTGTATGATTGAATGTTACACTCTATGGCTGGACAGTATCCGTAGGTCCCGTGTGTGAGGGAGAGTAACCTAAAAAAAAAAAGAAAAAAACACAAAAACCTACTGTAAAAAAACAGAATCAAAAATAAAAAAACAAATTTGTAAATAAAAACACCTTTGTAAGTCTGTACGTCACATTGAAAGGCTTCTCTAAGTAAAGTGATGTCTTTACTTACAGAGGGACCAAAAAAATACAAAAAATAAATAAAAAAATTATAAAATACCATAACTAAATAATACTGAGAGGTAGCATTTTGTTGGTTGGCTACCACCGTAGTGAGCGAGGTTGGGGCTCATTACACTAAAATACCCGTGGGGGATACCAGTCCTCTATCGGGCGCGTCCCATGGGAATTGGGCAATGCCCTTCAGTTTTGCCTTCAGCTTACTTGAGGGTAGTGAGGAATTAAATACTCACCGTGAAAAAAAACTGGTTAAATCAAAAACATTAATAAAATCTGCGAGAAAGATCATGGTATAGTACAGAATCAGGAAGTGATCTTAGTAAGATATAGTAAAACTTTCTATAAAAAGAGTAAATTCCATCCAAAAGTAAGAAAAAAATCAAAGATACATACAAATTTCAGAAAAAGAGTCATTTTACATAAAAAATGTGTTGAAAAATTTTTCAAATTAAGGAAGAACTACCAACATAGTACTCTCCAAACCCCTTAAAATTTAGTTAAAATGTCAATAAATAGGGTTATTTTTGTACAAAATATGTTATAATTCCCTAAAAGCATTAAAATTCAGTGTCATAACAATGATATTTGTTCTAAACATTAAAAAACCTTTAAAATAGTCTAATAGACTCTTTATAAACTTAGTTTGTGCTCAAAACAACACACAAAAGACCAAACACAAACTCTACATATATGACTCTTGGTTGGCCACCCACCTACTCAACATACAACAACTCTGATAGATCATCCACCTAACCATTACATAAAACCTTTGATAGACCACCAACACACATGAACAACCTACCTACGTAACATCCAACACTCTTGACTTACCGCCCACCTACTCAACACACATATAGACTACGTAACTAACCATTACATAAAACCTTAGATTGACACCCAACATTCATGGAAGACCTACCTACCAAATATACAACTTGATTAACCACCTACATACCCATCACACATTTCTCTTGATAGACCAATCACCCTCCCATAAAAAGACTTTTGTCAGACTATTTACTTAACATACAAGACTTACCACCAAATAGACAATCTACATAAGGCTTTAGTTATCATTCCACCTATCCAACACACATGTACAAGACACCTACCAAGCTCCATAACTCTACCTATCCATTAGTAAGACTCATGATTTACCCAACACACAGTTATCTTTACAGACCAACTACCCTCTCAACACATAAGACTATTAGCAGACTCTACCTACTTAACATACAAGACTTACCACCCACCTACTCAACACACAAAAGACCAACCACACACTCTACATATAAGACTCTTGGTTGGTCGCCCACCTACTCAACATACAACACCTCTGATACACCATTCCCTTGAACATTACATAAAACCTGTGATATTCCACCCAATCACCAAACACACATGACTCTTAATAGACCAATCCACCTACCTCTGCACACACGATTCCTTAGGACACACCCTACACCCACCACTCATCCTACAGACAAAACCCATCCACCATAAAAACACTATCTCAACATATAATCATGTTTTAAAATAACGTTATTAAACTGTAAGATAGGTTTAATATAGCTAAAGACCTAAAGTGTTACCTAAAATTCTGTTTTATCTAGAAATATGAGAAAAAGTTAGGTTAAAAAACAATGAACATAGAAAAAGTTAGGTTTAAAAACAATGAACATAGAAAAAGTTAGGTTAAAAAAATGAACACAGAAAAAGTTAGATTAGCAAACATCAGAAAAGTAAGTCTAGCAATCAATCAATAGTAGTCTTGTATGTTAAGTAAATAGTCTGACAAAAGTCTTTTTATTGGAGGGTGATTGGTCTATCAAGAGAAATGTGTGATGGGTATGTAGGTGGTTAATCAAGTTGTATATTTGGTAGGTAGGTCTTCCATGAATGTTGGGTGTCAATCTAAGGTTTTATTTAATGGTTAGTTACGTAGTCTATATGTGTGTTGAGTAGGTGGGCGGTAAGTCAAGAGTGTTGGATGTTACGTAGGTAGGTTGTTCATGTGTGTTGGTGGTCTATCAAAGGTTTTATGTAATGGTTAGGTGGATGATCTATCAGAGTTGTTGTATGTTGAGTAGGTGGGTGGCCAACCAAGAGTCATATATGTACAGTTTGTGTTTGGTCTTTTGTGTGTTGTTTTGAGCACAAACTAAGTTTATAAAGAGTCTATTAGATTATTTTAAAGGTTTTTTAATGTTTAGAACAAATATCATTGTTATGACACTGAATTTTAATGCTTTTAGGGAATTATAACATATTTTGTACAAAAATAACCCTATTTATTGACATTTTAACTAAATTTTAAGGGGTTTGGAGAGTACTATGTTGGTAGTTCTTCCTTAATTTGAAAAATTTTTCAACACATTTTTTATGTAAAATGACTCTTTTTCTGAAATTTGTATGTATCTTTGATTTTTTTCTTACTTTTGGATGGAATTTACTCTTTTTATAGAAAGTTTTACTATATCTTACTAAGATCACTTCCTGATTCTGTACTATACCATGATCTTTCTCGCAGATTTTATTAATGTTTTTGATTTAACCAGTTTTTTTTCACGGTGAGTATTTAATTCCTCACTACCCTCAAGTAAGCTGAAGGCAAAACTGAAGGGCATTGCCCAATTCCCATGGGACGCGCCCGATAGAGGACTGGTATCCCCCACGGGTATTTTAGTGTAATGAGCCCCAACCTCGCTCACTACGGTGGTAGCCAACCAACAAAATGCTACTTCTCAGTATTATTTAGTTATTGTATTTTATAATTTTTTTATTTATTTTTTGTATTTTTTGGGTCCCTCTGTAAGTAAAGACATCACTTTACTTAGAGAAGCCTTTCAATGTGACGTACAGACTTACAAAGGGGTTTTTATTTACAAATTTGTTTTTTTATTTTTGATTCTTTTTTTTTACAGTAGGTTTTTGTGTTTTTTTTTTTTTTTTTTTTTTTTTTGTAGGTTACTCTCCCTCACACACGGGACCTACGGATACTGTCCAGCCATAGAGTGTAACATTCAATCATACACGTACCTTACGAGGGCCCGGACTGCGACTCAAGTTCTTACGGGGATTAGCCCAGCCCCAAGCTGCAGGACCGCCTCAGGTCTTACGCGTTTTACAGCTGCCTTAGAGAACAGTCGGGCGATTTTTTATTAAATTTGGGCCACCCTTACCTTGATGGTACGGTATTCTATAGAAATTCACACAGAGCTGGAGATATCCATTAATAAATTGTAGTTATGTAAACTCACAAAAGTGTCCATATTATAACAGAATTTACTTTACAGATTGTTTTTTAAAGGTTGACGGTAAAAGAGTTTACTTAAAACTAACTTAACATTACTTACCTGGCGCAGGAGTTACCGTAATTAAGAAGAAGGTTCGTCCAGTACGAGGTTTTTACATTGCACTACGGTCGGGTTGAGCCCATCCAATGTCGTAAATTGGGTTTCTACGGACATGTTAGTAACCTGTAACAGTGTGGTACTGCTCAAAGTATTACTCGTAGACTTTGCATGTACATTGAAACTGCTAAAGTCTAACTATACGGATGAGTTATGTACAAAAAACTGTTCAATATTTTAGAAAGGTTCCGATGTAGAGGGATCGATGCCATTAGTGCGATAAGGATGGATGTGGTGGGGGGAGGGAGTGGTAGTCAGTCAGAGGTTAACGGTTCTGGAAAGACGTTCTGACAGTATGCAATTTTAGTTGATCTTTTATTAATTTTTATGTTTGAAGTGTATAGATTATTGTTATTCTGTTTCAAAGTTTATGTTTGAGTTATGGGTGAGTTTTAGTTTTTTATTAATGAAATCATGATCGTGTTCTAAAGCTCGTTTTTTACTAATTAAATGGTGTCCGTATGCTAGTGTATCAATTCCATTATTCAAGATGTATCTTTTATCGTCAAAAGGGGAAAGTGATAATTTTGAAATGTGTTGTGTGTAAATTTTATGTTTTTCACTACGGATGTTTAGAGCGGATGTTGTTTTTAACGAATGATTTAAAAGACAATCTTTGTACATTTCGTGTTTTAATTGTTTTTTTATCGCGACTCGGGGGACGCCTTTGGCTACCTTCTTTTCCTCTAGATCTGAATTTAGAACGGAGTAGCATTTCGCTCTCAAGCCAATTATTTCCCTAGCCGGATTTGAGTTTAGTTCATCTTTAAATTTTCCTAACGCTTTTTTGTTTTCTACACTGTAGCATGGGTGGCTAGGTGGATAGTCAGAGGTATCGAAAAGGTATAATTCGTTTTTCATATCTGCGTAAACGTCGGGAGTATATATGTTGTAGAATAGTGAGTCTGTGTCAGTCATACAAAGTTTTATGTTTTTCCCATACTTTGCAATTGCCCAGTTGTAGTGAAAGTTGTACATTATTAATTTTGAAATTTCCAATACTGTAAATCCAACATAAATGGGTCTGTTTAGGAAAATTGTTTGTTTTTTTAAAGCCAATCCCGCGATATCTTTATTGTAAGCGAAAAATGTTTTAAGTCTGGGACTAGCTATCCATTTGACCAATTGTTTTTCGTTATTTACAAGTTTAAAGTCTATCCTAGATCTTACATTTTCCAAACTCTTTCCATATGTCACATTATTCATTAGTTAAAAAAAATCTTTTTCAAAGTTATTTTTGGCACATTTTCTTTTCTCTGTATTAAAATTAATAAATGGGGCTAACCAGGCAGACTGTTTAAAACTTAGAGCTCTGTGAATTTTGGTCAGTACAAGTCCAAGTTGTAAGTAAAGTTTTAGAGTCTTGTAGTGTACAACGTACTTGGTTTTGTCACACAGTGTGGTTAGTAGTTTTTCAGTCTTTGGAGGTTTATAGTCGAGTTCATGAAGTAGGTCCTTACAGTATGTCGATAGCATGTCATATGTCACCATTTTTCGTTCGGGGGCTAGTGGGAAGTCTGAGTGTAAGTCGTGTAAGTGGTCAGGGTAGTGCAGGTCCACTTCTAAAATATATCCAATGTCAGAGTCGTCAGGTACTATTGTAAAGTCAATGTCTTGAGGGTCGATCCACTTAAAGTCAGACTCTGGGAGTCTATCGGACATACTGGTCCCGTACAGGTTGTTACAATCTAGATAAAGTAGGTAGTTGGTGGGTTTTTTGTTGTCAAAGTTGGGTAAGTAAGGGTTGTTGGCCTGGGCGTACCGGTTAGGTATCATGGAGACACCGCCCCGGATCCCAGACTCGACAAAGAGGTGTTGGTCTATGTCAGTAAGTAGTTCAAGATGTACGTCTGTCATTTTTAGCATGGAATTCCATGCCAGTCCGGGGGCAGAGTAGACGTTACAGGGGTCAATCCCGTAGTAAGTCATACTAGTCGTCCTAAAATTTTCAAACACGTCGGCAAGTAATAGTACGTCTGTGAGTAAGTATAGATCGTGGTACTGTTTCATAGTGGTCATACCAAAGGTTGACCACACGGTCTGTGCGTGTGTGTAGTCGTCGTCTGAAATATGTGTTTTGGTTAAGTCGTTGTAGAAAGCCTCCTTGGGAGGCAGTTCAGTATCGTTAAATTTTGATTCGTCTGTCATGTCAGTGTAGGGAAAGACGCCTTTTCGTAGTAGTAAGTCTGTGTTGGTCATACACTGCCCTAAAATTTTGAATTTTGATGCCCCGTCAGAAACTAAGTTGGACACAAATGTGTCCAAAGAAGCGTTAAGGAATTGGAGTGAGTCCAAAAATCGTAAAGATTCAAGGGTGACTGAAATGTACCGCTCACTGGTTGTAGCGATACATGACAGTTTTTCTTTTTTGAATTTACCTAACCCTTGGATCAAGTGGTGGCAGTCATAACCTCTGAGGTTATGGAAAAAGACTGGAATGTGATCGGGAACTTTATAGTTTAAGTTACATGAATTGTGGGCGGGTCCCAAGAACTGCCCCGTTAGGTGATTATGGTTGGCCACTTTGTCTCCGTCTAAAGGTTTTTGACAAAGGTGACAGGTGGTAGCATTTTGGAAAATAATTTTGTCTTGCGGAGACATATTAATAGGAATATTCTTTTTAATAATTGGTAAGAGCTCTTTAGACTCCTCAATCAAACAATTTAGAAAAGTATCTACAACGTCGGGGCCGCTATAGACTTTAGGTTGCTTTATGGGTTTGCCATTACTATCAATGATTACATAGCAAAACCGTGAAGGGGTATGATGGGCAGTGTTGGTAGTGTGTGAAGTAGTAGGGTCGTTCAGTGCTGTGTCGATTGGAACGACAAAGGACTCAAAGTCACAATAAATGGTGAATGGAACTTTATGAGTTAGAGTGTAATTTGTGAAGGACATGTATTTTTCGTCATCAGTAGGAAGTCTGGTCTTTTGTGCACCGTGTGGTGAACACAAAGGTAAGTGGTTAGTAAGTAAGTCTTTAGTCCAAAATCTGTGTTGGCAGTAGTCACAGTAGAACATAGCTGAACGATGTTTAGTTAAGTGTGATAAAAGTCGGGACATGTCGGTAATCAGACAGTAGTGAGTAGTGGTGTCATTAGTTAAAAGTAACAGGTTGATGTGGTGAGCTCTAAATTTTTCTTTGGTTATTCTTAGGGGGTAAATTTCGTCGTTTTCAAATCCAAAGACATTTACAGATAAAGCAGGGTTCAATTTTTCAAATTTATCTAAATCGGTAATTTTGACAGGATAGCTAATCCCAGACATGTTTAATTTATTTTCAAGTTTTTTGTAATAACTTACTCGCCTATTTCGGTCAGGGAACAATTGGGCAAGTACAGAGTTTAGGAAACATTTATTGTCGTCATTTTTAATATTTACAATTCCATGCATAGAGTTTGAGATTTTTTTCGGGGTGGGTATGAAAGAAGAGGCGTACAAAGGTTGAAATTTTACAATAAACAAATCGAGTCGTAAAACATTTTCTATTACCCACCCACTTCCCTGGCTCACCCACTTAGCCACGCTTTCTAAAATTTTGTCTGTAGCCTCGGAATACTGAATATCTAGAGAATCGGAAGGTAGCAAAGGACGGGTTTTACCGTGAAAGAAAGGTGTTGTTGTGATTTCTTCGTTCTTAACAATTTTGGAAAATTTAATTTGAACGGAAATATACCATTTAACTCCCCCGAGCCTGTTTAGGTGGTTATTTATTTCAGACATAATTTTGTTTTTATGTTCCATCAGAACGGTAAGAAGGTCGGAACCGTAAGTACTAAACCTACGGGAAATGGTTACAAGGTTGCGGTTTATGGCGTAGGATTCCATCTTTTACACAAAATTAAATCGGAAGAACAAAGGTTAAAATATTGATTATTACTTTGAAATACCGTACAGAGAACGGTGTCCAAAATAGAATAAAGTTAAAGTGTTTAATATCGAGTAGGAGCAAAGTGAAGACACGTCTGATCGGTACGAGCGCAAGAGCAGAAGTGAGAAAGATTGAATGTGTTGGTCGTTTATATAGGGATGGTTGAGGGAGGGGGCAATTGGGTCACGCGCCTGTCCAGACTGAAACTCCGATTACGTCATCCTGTGTAGTAATGTTGGGGCAATTAGGTCACGCGCCTGTCCAGACATGAAACTCTGATTACGTTAAAAGAGATTGTGCAAGACACGGGATGTAAAACAATGCTTGTGGTAACGGAAGCAGATGTGATAACAGCCACGGGTTGACCTTTGAGGTCAGTGTTACATTAATCAGCACCACATGGACACTCCACATGATAACCTTAGAGGTCAAGTGATGTGATAACAGCGATAAAGCTCGGTCGCCGTACACCAGTAGGCCTCGTATGTAACAGTGTATTAAATAAAAATAAAAAAGATGTAAATAATTAATATAAATAATAGCTGTCCCTTGATTTTTAATTAAAACGTGTATTGCGGGTTGCCTAGAGTGTTAAGTACGTACACAACTGTGATTAGATAGATAAGTATAGGTAGGTAACAGTGTATTAAATAAAAATAAAAAAGAAGTAAATAATTAATATAAATAATAGCTGCCCCTTAATTTTTAAATAAAACGTGTATTGTAGGTTGTCTAGAGTGTTAAGTACGTACATGGAAAATATTGGACAAAAAAGTGCATTTTATATAGTATAACATGGAAAAAGTTAGGTTAAGAGTGTATTTTATATAGTATAACAAGGTTAACAGTGAATTTTATATAGTATGATGTGGGAATTTGGAGGGAAATTTGGGAATTTGAGGGAAATTTGAGGTTAGGAAAAGTGAGGTTAGGAAATTTGGCGGGAAATGGGCGCCGCCATCTTGGAAAAGTCACGTGACCGCTCTCGACCAATCAGAGGCCAGAAAAGTGGGTCCAAAGATCAAAGTGAGTGTCGCTCCCCCAGTTTTTATCTACTGTAAAACAATTATTTCCTCATGACGAAAGTGGGACACTCAGTTTGAAAAAAACGTGAATAAACGCCTAAAAGCTCCGGAAGAAAACTTAAGATTCAATCAAGTAGATTAGTAGAATGTGAGAAAACTGTAAGTGCAAAAATAAATCCTCTACAAAAGTTCATGAACCTGTCCGGTTTGAAATCATCTCAAAATTTAACGATGCTGGTGACAAAAAAATGACAGGATACATACTTAAGTGGCCTCATAACTATTGTAAATATTGATAGAGAGGGCCTATAACAGGTGAAGGTACACAGAGTGCGTATTCCTGTAACTTCAGGATACATACTTAAGTGGCCTCATAACTATTGTAAATATTCATAAACGAAGGCCTGTAACAGGTGAAGGTACACAGATTGCGTATTCTTGTAACTACAGGATAAAATTAGGCAATGATGAGTGGACTGTTTGCAAAAAGGCATTTTGTAGTTTTCATGACATTGGTAAGGCTAGGACTGAAAGGTTGGTGGAAAAACTCCTTTCCCTCAACACAAACGAGGAAGATATAATAAACAGGCCTTACAAAATGTCCAAATATCTTACTGCTGATTAATACACCAAAACCTCACAAAAAAAAATCACATTACAATAAGGGTAGCAACAGAATGTCCATTACCTGTTCCCCGACTTAAAAAAAACAAAAACAAAAAACAGCAAATGTATTTGAAAACATGTAAGGAAGAAACCTATACTAAGGTACAACAATATGAAGAATGTAAGCTTCTTTAATTATTTCCACCGTTTTTTGACATATTACTAACTATACTGTGGCGTACCCAAATTGGGCAAATGCAAAATGGAAGTAAACTTAAGAAAATGCGAATAGTTTTATGATGATTTAACTGAAATATATAAAGAAGCTAAATTTAAACAAGACATTAAAGTAATATCCTTACATTTTAAACAAAATATTCAATTACCTGAAGTTACAAATAGAAACGTGTTTTATAAATGTTAGCTATTAATACGTATAAATATAAATCGTAAGTACAATACGTTCAGCCATAAAACGAAAATACTTTTTTACATTTATGACACAAATACTGACAAAACGAAGTCATCTGTATTTTACTCTTTGAAGACGTCAAGTATTGTAAGACTTTATAAATTTATCTGAACAGCTGTTCTGTAGAAAACAAAAATTATACTTTAAATAATCATCTGTATATTCTTGTTAAGGTACTTAAGAGATTTGCCAAAGTAATTCATTGCCGTCTAAGGCCTAGTGACAGCTAACTTCTATGTGATGGCGCATTTGGATATATCGATCCTAAGTACTCTCCACTTGTTAAGTTTTGAATATCTAAGTATAGCCTTTTAGAATACAATTACAAAGATCTTATCTGCAGAGCGTCTTCCACTTCATTCTTAGAGGGAAAATTCGAGGTAGAAAACTTTTGTGCAGTAATTTTCTTTTCTTGATACAAGTAAAAAACTTAGTAAATTGGGTCTGAAACCTAAAAAGCTTAAGGACGTAATGGACCTGGCTAAAACGTATGTTCCTCCTGGCTGTATTTGGTTTTGTAGTGAACTAACTAAAAGACAAAGTAGCCGACGCTGCACAAAGGTAACTTTACTAAGGCTGCACAAGGTGGTGACTCCAGCGATAATTAGGCATTTAACACTTAAGTTTTACGAAGCTTTTAAGAAACTTTAAAATTACTTATTTCATTTTCAATTTATGTTTAATATCATCTAACTTTATTTCAAAATAACTATGTTTTAAATAAATAAACATGTAGTTTTTTGTTTAAACCAATAAATTTATTATAAAACCATGCCTTTTTAAGCTTCCATCATGTTTGGGGTAAAAATAGAGATAGATCGTATTGTATTTATATAATAATATTAAAAATAAATTAAATATAAATCAACGGGATGTCATTTATATTATGTAATACGGGTTCAAATTAATAATTTAAGTTATGGATTTTTATGTGGTAATTTTCATCTTTCGAAAATTTAGAAAAGTCTTGTTGGGTTTTGCCACCAAGGTATTGCATTTGTATAATTAAATAAAATGTATGTAAGGATTTAAATTATAGGTAATTTTTCTTAATAAAAAGCAATTTTATTCACGATATGTGTTGTTTTTGATTTTTTTAAATGGGTAGAAAAATCCCTACTCAATATTCTTAATACTTCAATATTTTAGTAATTTATGGGTCTGGTATATAAAAATCAATGGAAAATCAGTGCTATTACTTATTATGTAACCAATAAGTAAGAGTAAAGTTTATATTATTAAGTAAAATTTATCCTAAAAACGTACACTGGGTCCAGTACATGGGACTGGGGTAGAATTTAAAGTAATACATTTTAAATTATTTCTTGTTTATGACTGATGATGCCTACCAGATGAAAGCCCCCACAAAAATTCAATATTTCATTGAATTAATTAGGCATTCAAAAAATATTTATTTTCAAACAATTCACAACATAATCGTTTGTACAATTGTTATAAATTAAATAATATTTGTCATGTGTATTCTAGTATTAAGTGGACGGTAGGAAGAGGTGAACCGAGCGTTTCCTCCTGCACCAATCCACTGATAGATTGAGGTTTCAATCGTATCTGCAAATTATGTCTCGTAGGTCACCCCTCTTACGAGTGGCTTCTTCATTTAGTACATTTAATCTCTCAAGTACTATCGTTTCAAGAGATACAATGTCTCTTTTCAGTTAGTTAATTACCACTTCTATTTTGACTTATAATTCTGCTTATTCACCACAATACGTAATAATTTAAAAAAATACTTAACAAACCTAACCTAACCTAACCTAAACTAAATTCTCTGCAAGTGACAAAGAGCTACTTATTCCGGCGATCAATGTGATATGAGTGATTCATTCGTACATCGTTTACACATATAACAAAAAATAAACAAATACGTGTAAAAATTTTTATAATTTTTCATGAAATAGGACATAATTTCAGTGGTTGTGTGTAAACGGAAAAGGACCGATACAAAATAATACAACACGGAACTAATTTAACGATTATAAACTTAGACAAATATATTTTTATTTTGTTACATTCTTTCAGAATAGTTTTCTATTACGATCAGTAATCGTATACGAAAAATACACTAAATATAGACTTATTTTTCATAAATTTTAGTAGATAAAAAATAATATATTCTACGGCATTTATGTTATCAAATTTGCCAAGTACTACAGGTAAAAAGTTCTGCCAGAATTTAAGACAGAATGGTAGATTAATTTTCTATTGAATAACCTGAAAAGACACGCTACATATGTTATAAGTTGTACAGTATTGTTTATTTCTATAATATTAAAAAAATAAGATGTTTAATGTTACTGTTAATTTATGTGGCCATATTTTTAATTATTTGCTAATACATTACTTTAATTTCCAATTTGGCACAAATTCTCCTAAAAGTTCATCAACTGCAATTACTTCCCGGAGTTAAGTATTTTTGATTCGGGTTGTCTAAAATAATTAATTGCTTAAAATAAAATTTCACAGCAATAGTTATTTTTCATTTGATTAATTTAAATTACAAAAAAACAAAACACAGTTATCTACTCCCCAGCAATGTTGAAGTATTCCAGTTTCAACGTAATCTATTGGAACAGATTTCATTACAACAATATACCTATTGTAAAACATTGACGAAACTACCTTTCTATTTAATAAATATATTGTCTTTATATATGTAAAATGAACAATCTCAAAATGATAAATACATGTATTCAAAAGTCCAGTGAGTAAATTTAAATTTATAATTTGTAAGAATACTATTTATTAAAATCTTAAAGTTACCTCTTATGATCAGTCGACCATACTTATCAATTATGGTCATTAAACGGGTTTTTGGTTGAACAAATATAGCTTTTTGATTAGTATAATTTTTTGGACTATAGTCATTCTGTTGTAAGCCACAATTTTAAAATCATGAGAATTGTAAAATTATTAATATATTGGTGACTCTAAGAATACTGTCATTATAGGTCATACATGAAGTGACTCACAGTGAAGTAAAAAATAAATAGGGGCTTCTTAAATTAATATATTACTATAAATATCAGCTGATTCATGTGACTTCCATGATTTATATTATGTATTTATATGACATTACACTACTTTATATGAAATAGAATTAGCCTTACGTGATTAGTTTACCACTGTGATTTATAGAAGAATATCTACAATATTTGTTATTGAATTTATTAAGATAAGCCGTCTGGTAATACAAAAAAATGGGATAAAATAAAGCAATAGCTTAACTCTAATTTATTTTTTGAGTAGTAAATCTTTGAAATGTGGCCATGGACATTTACTTTATTCATTATTGATCATTATTAAGTTTTGCATGTATTTAACATTTTGAAATATTAGTTAATATGCAAAGCCTAGTAAAATAAATTTATACTGTTAAAAACGGCAACCAAATATTTGACAATTTATTTTTTAAATTCGTTAATTTCAACTGATTTATTTAAGCCTTGCACATTTTAAGGATCCGGAAGTGAAAATTTAAAAACATAGTTAATTAGTAATAATTCAGTATTAATTTTTAAACATGATTTGCAAAAACCAAAAGATCAAGGTGGTTGGGTTATAATTTGTTCCCACTATACTTTTATAAACAATGAACAGTACGTTTCCTTGGGTGTAAAAACATATTTATTTGTTTTAATGACAGTTATACTTAAATACCTATAAGGACAGCTCGTTATATGCAATTCGAAATAAAATTATTGTATAATAGAACCCTTTGAGTGCCGGACCCATTTTCCATTATGTAATGCTTAAAGTGCCGAGCCATTATTGAAAATTTTGCAAGGGTTTGGTTAAAAAATCATAAAAAATTTATTTATTGATATAAATTCCAATTTTTTTTATTTTGTAGATAAGTGAATGCAATTTACTCTTATGCTATTTTATGTCACTTATCTTATGTCTTTATTAGATTAAAAAAAATATAATAAAAAAAAATTATTACATAATTTTTTTGATTTTGACATTACATAGCAGTCCTGACATATTTTTTAAATTTTTTATCAATTATGTTTTCTTATATTGCATCTAATTCCCTTCAAAAATACATAAAAAAATTTATTTTATACCAACAAATATAGTTTTTACAGGAAAAACCAAACTCTATAAAACATTGAAAATTTCCGACTACTGACAAGTGTCAGACAATTTATGTCATTTTTAAAAATGTTTCAAACTAAACATCTCACAACTATTTATAAAGAACAAAACAACAACAAAAATTATTTTATTTTAAGATTTGTTTAAATTACATCCGTAAACACGAGATAAACAAGGCTACTGTTCACGCTCCCGCCTCACAGCGCTGGACTCGGAACAACACTGAGGCTTTGTTTACAACCACTACAAAAAATCAGAAACTACCCAAAATGCAACGGAACCGAGACTGAAAGTTACGTTGAAGTCTTTGGAACTCGTACGCATCAAGCCAGTTAAGGTTGGTACTATATAAAATAAATGCGATCCCGCGAGAGTCGCAAATAGTGACTCTGGCATTTCTTGCATAAAACATGGAGTCGCAAATAGCGATCCTGCGGCACTGAAAGAGCATGAAAGAACATTTAGTAAAATCAATTCAAAATTAACTCAAAGTAAGGAGTTTCTCCAATATTTTTTGTAGTTTAAAATAATCTTGTATTCAAAGTGCACATTTAATCATATTGGACCGAAATGTACACAATAACTATTATATAACCTGTATTTATATTAGAGCAATAAAAGGTAATTAACAGTTATGTTTTAGTGTATTGATATAGATTTGTAATACAAATTAAAATAAGGTCAATAATTTTGATACATTTATCTAATTATTTTACTTCACATATAATCAATTACATCATTAGAAAGTTAGTGCAGAAATTATGTGTACCCGGGTTTGAAACTTATTTCTAAAGACGCTAAGTTGTGCTAGAAAACTTCAATTATACCATTGATTTCCTTGTTTAGTTTTACGTTAGGAAAAATAAAATATAAGTTTTCTTGGTAATTACAGTAATGTTTTCTCTAGATGGAATAAAAAAGTGGAATAAAGTTTCAATGTGTATCAACTGTACACTTACTTGTGTTTGTCAAGAACCTGGTAAAGTAATGCATGAATGATTTAATACGTGGTTGACAGGAATGTTTTACATAAGTTTAATAGTAAATGTTTTACATTTCTCTCTTTAAATATTTCAAGGTAAAAAGTTCTTATACATTTACTAAACAACGTTTTACTGGCATTTAGAGAACATCAAATTAATTACTGATTCACGTTGTAATTCTTGTGACATTTATGGTTACAATTCATTACATTTACATGCGTAAGTTAGAGCTGTTATTTAATATGATACATTTACAATGATTTTGTATTCATTATATCAGTAAATTACAAATATTTTCATTTACAAATATAAAAGTATATACCTCAAATATAAAAATAATAAAGACTACAACTTGGCCAAGTAATCAATTTTACGACGTAGAAAAGCAAAGAAGAATGGTTTCAGGGAACTAAAAAAAAATGTTTTTTCTTAAAAAGTTAAAATTTCGAAATGTATGAATTCTATGCAAAACATTTTTTTTCAGCCACGTGTATAAATACAAATGCGATACGATTCAGGGATTTCTATTAATTAAAGTATAAATTTGATGCAAATTGAAAACTAATTAAAATTCCAGTACTTTTTATTCTAACTTTATTAACAATTATTAAAACTTAATTTACGGTGAATATTTAACGAAAGCTTAAACGAAGAAAACAGTGGTGTTTTTGTATTTTTATATGCCTCTGAGGTCTTATTTTCTTAGTAAAACATGTACAAATCTTAGTTACACAATATTTCTGCGTCGACAGTTGTTGTGATGTTCACAGATGTTCATAACTGACGTTAGGGGATGTCTATGGAATACTAATCATAAATACATTTGAATTGGTTTTCAAAACAACTTACACTTTAAGTTCTTAGCATATACTTAATATTTATACTTTACTAGACGTAGTCTTTGTATCCATTTAATATTGAGTATTTTATACCTGTTATTTTTTCAAAATATTTTTTTTTAAATTTAAGTATAGAAACAAAAATTAAATAATTCTATTTACTGAAAAATAACCTACTATATAATGTTTCAGATACAAATCTTAGGTAATCGTTCAAATTACTCTCTTGCTTAAGACATTTACACTCTGAGGAAAACATAAAGTTGATGATTACCATAATTTTGATTACCAATAAATAATATACACACCAAATTTGTGAGTATATTAATATACACACAATAAGTATTATAACAAAACTTTTGGGATTTTCACCCATCTTTACGACCCTTAGTTCACAGTAAGTTACTTAACAGATGACCTTTAGGAAATTAAAAAAATTATGTATAAACATATTTTATTAAACTTCCAACGCATTATAAAGAAGTTAAAACATACGAAACTGTAGTTACATAAAGTGTATTTGAAGTAACATATCAATGTAGTTTTTATTAATGTAAGCTTAACTTAGCTAAGTTAAGTAAATTAATTACATAAAGTAAATATCGACTTATGTTACAAATAAGAAACATTTTGAACATTAAACTGTGTGAGGTTAAGACTTGTAAAAGTAAATAACTTCATAGAACTAATCACATTCGAAGGCAGGTTTTTATTGTAAGTTGAAAGAAAAGTCAACAATTGTAAGTACCTTAGGAGTGGGGTTTCCCAACTTTTCTCTACTTTATGGACTTATACAATTTTCTTAAAAGTTATGATTTGTGTAAAACAATGTATCTACAAATTGTAAGTAATCATTTGTAATATCTACTAAATTATTTAAAGTGAAAATGCTCAACAAATTACATGCCTACAACTGTATGGTGAAATATTAAATGCAATATTAGAATTGTATGTGCCAACTTAACTAAATGAGGAGTATATAAATTGATCGTTTAATACAGTGAATAATCCACTAATATTATACTAACGGTTTTATGCCAAATACCCACATTGAGAATGTATAAAAAGAATATATGTGAGATATTATTAAAGAAGAACAATTATAGTAGGAGCATTTCATTAACTATTAATTGCATCGTCAACATAAATTGTTTTGTATGTAGAATTGAAGCTATTGTACAAATAACGCTTAACGTTAATTATTACCTTAATATGATTAAATACAGTTCGTAAAATTAAAACATTAACATTAAGGTAGTATATGCTCTAAATGCAGTAAATTAATGTTAGTACAGCGAATAAATACATAATCCCATAGTAAAAATGTAAACGTGCCTGAATAGTATAAATGTATGTCCTTTCCACCAACGTTGTAGAAGTATCATGAAAACACACCCCTAAATCTATGTACAAACATTAATTTAATTGTATAATAAACGTATTGTATAAAATATAATATGTCGATTGAAAAGAAAATATATCAAATACGTCAGAATGAAATTTAAGCACGTGTTTCAAAGTGTATTTTAATTTATTTTTAAGACGCCGATCGTCAAGATATGGGCGAATATGTATTTCGAATGGTTGTAGATGAACGAGTGTAGTCATTGTTACTATCTGAGTTTGAATTAGCTCAGAAAGAACTATTTATTAATAGCCCAATAGCCAGGGCAACTATGGGACCTATTGCTTTACATGGAATCCGAACCACGTATTGTTGGTCTGATTTTAAGTTAACTGACAAGTCTGACACTCAGTTCTCTTCCCTAAACAACATTCAATCCTTGAATACCATCCAACATGGACACCCCAGACTATCCTAGTATTGTCCACGTCGATGGTAACCATTGAGCGGACGCCGTGTCGGTATTAAGAGGACCGAGCATGTAACCTATAGTCTACAATCTCCCAAACACTTTGTCCCCAAGTAGCTGTGTTACAGCACTGCGCCAATAGTACCGACTGTGTTATGGGAGTATTAAGTGTTCTAGTGGTACTTTAGTTCATTTACAAAAACCAAAAGCCTCTATCTCCCACATTTTCGGGGTTCACAAACTTATATATTTGTGATGAATTTTTGAAGATTTATTTTGGAAGATTTTATGATTATTAAATGTATCAATACTGACATTTGAAGAGAATATTTATAATGCGTAATTATGCGTGTTGTATTTTTATTTCAATGTTTATTGTTGTAAAAGTATTAAATATTTTAGTGCTACTCTTGTTGATTTGCAGAAACCAAAATTGAAATGGCAGTGTTCTCTCTACACTATTTACTCACATGTTTAGTTAGTCTCAGTAAATAATCCATTACTGGATGTGGTACATTACTGTTGTCCTAAGGTACACCGTTGTCCGTGGAAGTATGATTAGTTCAACTGTAATTTATGTTGATAAAACAGAAATGGTGATGTTTTCTGCTACACTAACACATCCACATGTTTAGTTAGTTAGACACACTAATTATTACTACAATACTACGTATGTTTCACTACTCTGTAGCTCCATGTATGTATGTATAGGTCTTAGCTAAACAATTTATTAAAATTCATATTTTCTAGCCCCTGAGCTGCTTATAAGACTAAATTAAATAATTACCTTCGTCAATCAGCTATTTTTTTGTCAGAAGTATAATTTCAGTCAGCTACTTGCTCGAGTGCGTGAAATGTGTGTCTCGGAACAGGCCTGTTTAGTAAAATTTGTTTTCGTAATGTGTGTAATGTGTGTGTTGTTTGTGTCAGTTTTTTATTTTATATTTTAACGACGCCTTATGGCTGAACTTCAATGTCTGAAGATGGCACTTTGATGTCGAAACGGCCGTAACATTTGTTACGAACTTATGAGCTGATTGACGAAGGTAATTATTTAATTTAAACAATTTAATTTCCAAAATAAAACATCACATTACTAACACCCAAAATAAGATTAATATATTAATTACATCTCAAAATTATTACTATTTATTTTATACATGTTACTTCCTACATTAAATAATAGGGCTATCATTATATAATACAATATCGGAATCGTTTAAATTGCTAAAATCATAATTCAACTCTGTGAATAAAATATTATTCGAGTAAAGTAAATTAATTAATTAATTTTATGGCTGTCATCTTGCACGTCGGATAGATTATTAGGTATTTATAAATCTCCAGAAATATTAATTAGTTTTAGTGAACTGTAGGTTTGGAAAAAAATAGATCGGGACCTATTGAAAATTTATTTATTTGTGTCATAAAACGCCTCACAAGCACAAGTGCTCTGGCAAAGAATTGTCAATGTAGATAAAACCTATGAAAATAGGATAACAATAGGATATAAATCAAGGATGCCTCTATCGATTCTATTCATGTAGCCTACAAATATATCCCCTAGCATATTTGTATTGTATATAATTATTTCTTTAAGATTTTACGTTCCTAAATTGTAAGTCTGTTGGCTATTTGATTTTGATGTTTTTATTTTTCATTAATTGGGTTATAAATCAAATTTTATAATACAAAGCTGGTTTTAAAAAACTTAGTTTAAATTGGATAAGTGTTTTCAGTCAATCATAATAAATTCAAAGTATGTAACAATCATGAAAAGATTATCATCTTGTAATCTGTTTCCATTCAAGGAAAGTATTTTTAATTGGATTTTTATAAATAAGGACGAAATTTTATCTATCATTTACAATATTACAATCTGAGTAAGCTATGCATTCTTAATTTCGTTTATAAACTTAAATTATTTTTTAAATACTAATTTATCTTTCTTTTCATATAAAAAATGTCTAAATAAATTAACATTGTACATAATTATGTTGTTTTTATTAGTTTTTTTTTACATTAAATATTTGCACTTTATCAAAAGAATATTAAATCACTTTCAGTTTAACATTGTTTACGCATTCCAGTGTTATATTATATATACGAAAAGTTAAATGATTCAAATTTTAAAACTGTAACTTGTACAATTTAATTATGATATACTTCTAGAACATTGTTGAAATTTAAAAATGCTCATATGATTAATAGATTTTTTTATTTTCTAAAAGCTACTTTGTGTTGCAACTTGACTTATAATCTGTATACATTTATCGAAAAGAAGAGAATTATAATAGTTTTATTATAAGTTAGTTTGTAAATAATCACTTATAAATAAATTCTATTAATGTATTATTGTTATAGTCCATTAAGTTATACTATTTGTTTGTTTTTTCAATATCTTGACCCCGTATGTATCTTTATTACAAAACGAATATATTTAGCTCGTATTATATAACACTTTTTATATATTTTTAAGATAAAATAGCTCATATAATCTGAAAATTACTTGTCATCTCTTAACAAAGCAGCTGTCGTGACAAGAGCCGTCTTCTCGGTCTTTCAATAAATGACGGAAGCCGGTAATGGTTTTTTAAAGATATATTCAAGGCCTTTTATAGAGTTCTTAGTTTTCATTTTCTTACTTTTAAATACATTTATTTTGTCTATGAAAGTATGTAATTTAAAAATTAAATGATTAAACACATGAAACTATTAAACAAGATAGTAAAGAATAATAAGGATCATGAAAAGATTTCTAAATTAAAATATGGATAATTGTTTTAAAAAATGTGTAATGAGAGTAAAAACGCAAGTCGTGTATGTCTTAATTCACGTAATTTTACTGCACACCATAAATATTTTTGATTTTTATATAATATAAACGTATAAATATATCATTAAATAATGAAGTAAGTTCTTCACTAGTCATAAAATGACAAAGTCTAGGTTAATATAAAATATCTTACAATGTTTTCCTCTAATATTTAAATAGTACAATACAGACATATTAAAGAACAGTGAACTTTATATTTCAATTAACTAAATTAAAATAAAAGTTTTCTCTTTTAACTATTGTTGGTTAATATTGATGATTAAATATAAATATATTAAGATATAATTAAGACCGTGTGATTAATACTCAAGTCAATTCTCAGAATGATATGCTTAACAGTAAATTTGAAAAAAAGCATTTTACTTTTTAATAATCAAGTGTTAAAACCTATAACAGACTTTTAACATTTATTAGGGTTTCTACTTTTTACCTTTAGCTTGTTCTAAACTCTAGAGGTTATAATGTTTAACCTGATTTGCCTTATTTTAGGCACGTTAAAACATTTGCAACACACTTGAAGGACGGTAAAAAAGAAGAGGATGGCCAGTCAAAGACCATCACTGTACGTATATGGGTGGGTGGGTGGGTCAGTATCACTGTACGTGTATGTTTGGGTGGGTGGGTCAGTACCACTGTACGTGTATGAGTGGGCGGGTGGGTCAGTACCTCTGTACGTGTATGAGTGGGTGGGTGGGTCAGTACCACTGTACGTGTATGAGTGGGTAGGTGGGTTAGTACCTCTGTACGTGTATGAGTGGGCAGGTGGGTCAGTACCACTGTACGTGTATGAGTGGGTGGGTGGGTCAGTATCACTGTACGTGTATGTTTGGGTGGGTGGGTCAGTACCACTGTACGTGTATGAGTGGGCGGGTGGGTCAGTACCACTGTACGTGTATGAGTGGGTAG
>JAQJVL010006449.1:0-29030 GCA_035578905.1 Stictocephala bisonia | reverse complement strand
TTGACCGGTACATTTCGTTTTTTTCGTCGTAGTCTGCTGGGCTGCCTGAGCCCGCTTGTGCCCGGCGTTTCGCTTACTATGGTGGCCGTTGGCTCGGATTCGTTCTTTCCGTGTTCCAGCTCTGGTCTGTCAGGTTGGCCGTCATTTTGGATTGTTCTCAGCCTGCCGTGAAGAACATGTCCGGCTAGAGACTCCAAAACGTAAGTGTTCTTTTGTAATTTCTCATATCTAATCACCCTTTTGGTGAAAATACTTTTGTTTCAATGATGATATTAATCGGGCTTAGTTGGGTTTTCAGGGTTTTGTTCAATTAATGTTCTTTGTCTAGATACTTGTTAACCTATGTTCGAGCTACGTGCTCAATGTTACCTTTTTACCATTAATTGCTTTTTATATCTGGTTTTATATTTAATAGTAGTTCTGTATAATGTTTTGTTGAGCCTTTTTTCAGTTGGAGTTACCGATTTACCATATTTTTTGTTCATTGACAATAACCTAGCCTATCTGTGTAGTTTGATTTTCATGTTATTACCTATTGCTCCTTTATCAATAGCCTAGTTTTCAGTTTGTCATTTTTAGTTCCATATACGTAATTAATTCTTTGGTAATTTGTTAAGTTGTAATATGTTTTAAATCTGATTTTCCAACATAATTTTTCATAGCCTAAAAATGAATCTTTTATTTTCTAGTGTGCTCCAATCATGTACCATTTTGTCTGTTCTTGTTTGGCCATTTCATGTTATTAGTTGTTATGTGTAGTTTTTGTGGTTGTGGCTGTACTGTTTTTAATGTGCTGTGGTTTGGCCTTGCAGTCCAGGGTCCTCGAGTGGGACATTTTCCCTCAGCCTGCCGTCCGGGGAAGGTCGACCATCTGCACTGCCAGCCTGGCCTGAGGACCATGTCGTAGAACCAATGTCTCGACTACGCTGCCATCCCTACATCTGGGTGTTGTTCTTCTGTCCTCAGGTCAGTGCGTTCCATTTTTGTTTCCCGGCGGCTGAGCTGGGGGGTGATAATTTATGAAATATAACAAAAGAAAAGAAGAAAAAAAGTTTGTGGAACTATTTAATTTGGCCTAGGCCTAAAACTGATTGGACAAAGTGATTGATGAAACAGCCATGGGGACTTATACTTTTTTTATTAAAGAAAGAAAAACTTTTAAAATACACAAAGAATTTTTGATGTTAATATTTATTTATATTTATATTTATTGTTATTTAGTTAATTAGTTTTATTTGTTGTTATTTTTTTAGATTTTATATTTGTTAGGTCCCTATGGTTAAGTTATTTTATTTATTTATATGTTTAGGCCTAGTGATTGTTATTTATATTTTTTTGTTAATTGTATTCTGGATGCCTTGAAGTGACTTTTTACTAGAACGGTGCCGGGTTATATTTTTTTTAAATTGTTTAATTTTGAAACTTTCACCAAAAGGGGATTATTGTACTTTAGCTTAACTTCTTATTTGGAGCTGCCCAGGGATTCCGGCTTACTCCCTGGCCTCGGTGGAATCATGGGATGTGGGCTAAATTAGCGGGGTTATTTGGGGTTATCTAAATTGTTTCTAAATGTTCCCTCTTAAGTTGTTATTAAATTTTTCTTACGTTTTGGGTGTCTCAGGTTAGGCTGCAGATAGGCCATGTAGTTGTTAATTGTTAATTTTGGTATTTGTAGCGTTTGTTGTTTTTGTAGCTTTGGTTATTTTCTTGTTAATTTTGTGTAGCTTTTTTGTTAAGTGCACTTGATATTGTGGTCTTCTGCCTGTTCATATTGTGGCCTTCTGCCTGTCAGTTTTTGAAGATAAAGTCTTTCTTGAAATAAAGTTAGTTTTGCTCAGCTGCCGAGTTTTATTTTGATCCTCCCACTGCCACCCGTGATCCCATCGCTTGACTTGTTTTGAGCCATCCCCCAGTTGGCACGCTTTCCAGCTTTGGTGGGGGAATGGGTCTCAATTGGTAGCAGAGCGTGGTTGCCTAAAAAAAAAAATTCTCTCTTGGTTGTTGACGGTGGGTGTTTGCCAGTTAGTAGGTCAGTGTTGGCCGACCTACCGTTTTGATAAGTTGTCAAAGAAAAAAAAGAAGAAACAAATAAATAATTATTTAAAAACAAAAACAATTAGAAAACCAATTAAATAATTTAGCTTAAAAAAAATCTAGGCAATCCGCTTGGTTACTTTGTTGAATGGGTTTCATGGGTGGATTGGAGTGGTCGGCAGTGGCTCGGTAGGCTGAGGATTTTAGTTCGTCTTGGACCCTGGAGTTGTCGTTTTTTTTTTGTGTATTGATGAGATTTGTTGCGTTCGAGATGGCCTATCTTCAGAATGTTGCCCTCCTGGTGAAGGAGGAGTTGATTTTCGAGTTGAGGGCCCGTGGTGTGACTCCGGAGGGTGATGTTTTGAATCTACGGAGGTTGCTGCGGGAGCAGTTGTCCGCGGGTACGGCGGTGGAGTGGTCTGATCTACTGGAGGTTGGTGATGAGTTGTTGGTTTGTAAACGTAAGGTGGAAGATTGGGAAGGGGTTTTGGAAGATTTGCAGCTGGAACCTCCCGTAGGTCGTGACCGGGCCTGTCGTCTTGCACGTCTGGGGCACCTTCTTGCCCGCTTACGGATGGTCAACCGGGCACCGGGGTTGGAACCATCGGATAGGGCGTGGATCTTGGAGAGTGTGTCTAGGCTTGAGGAGATTTTTCAGGCACTCTCCGGTTCCACGACTCCTACGTATTTGGGTCAGCGGCCTAATTTCTCGCTGTAGCCCAACGTGTCGAGGCCGCAGGCTGAGACAATGGCTCTCACTGTGCCTGAGGTTCCTTCTGAGCCTGCAGGCGTTTCTGTTGAGGTCGCTTGTGGTTCGGCTCCAGCTGCCGTTCCTTCTGCTTCGGCTCCTTTGTGTTCACCTGCTCTTCTGCAGCTGAGCTACCACAAGCTACCTAACCCTCTCACGCCCATGATCCAGAATCTCCCGGTGATCGATGGGATGGATCCTGAGGAACTTCTGAAGTTTCTAGGGGCCTTTCTCAGACTTAGTTAGATGCCCGGCATGCAGGATGGGGACTTGCTTCGCCTGATTTTCCCGTATTGCAGAGGTCCTGTTGGGGAGTTGCTGAGTTCTGTCTTGGCCAGTGATGCCTCGGTGGACTCGTTCCATCGAGAGTTACTTTCGTCGTTTCTTCCCATTCGACTCAGGGAGAGGATGGTCATGGACAGATTTTATCGGTCGCAGGGTAGGGGCGAGTCTCTGGCAGCCTATGTTTCGTCTATAAAGGAAGGTCGTCAAGCGTTGCGCCTCACACTTTCTGAAGCTGAAACCGTTCGTGTCATCCTGGATGGAATTTCTCCTGAAGAACAGTGTAGGCTAGTTTTTGCTGGTGTGCCTTCGTCTTTTCGGGAGCTGCATCAGCTGTGCATTTTTTCGCGCAGCGTGCAGTTCTCAGACCAGCAAGGGAGGGATTCTGAGAGTCATCCTGCTCTCCCCACCCGTCGACCGGCTATGTCTTTGGGTGTGAGTCAGCCAGTGGAGGGTCGTGGTTCTCGGCCTCCTGTTGTGTGTTTTGCTTGTGGCCAACCTGGTCACATTCGTCGTGACTGTCCACGTGCTCGAGGTCGTGGGGCGGGAAACGCTCAGCGCGGGGGGTTGCCTCCACAGTAGCTCCCCGCGTTGTTGCGAGTGACCGTGGCCATTTGCCTCTGACACATGCCCATAGCAGGAGTGTCGGGGATTTTTCGGGCCTTGCTGGCATGGCTTCCCTGGGACTTAGGGCGGTCACCTCGGTGTGTCCTGGCGTTTTTGTATCTTTTGGTGGTACGGTGTGTCGAGCCCTTCTTGATTCTGGTTCGGCATGCAGTATCATCAGCCTTTCTCTTTTTGAGTCCCTTGACGCCTTAGGACTTGTCAGGCACACCGAGCCTTCTTTTGTTACTTGCTGGACGGCATCCCAAACTCCTTTACCTATTCTTCTGAAGGCGTCATTACATTTTAAGATCGAAGGATTTTCCTGGAGGTGGGGTTTTCTTGTTGCCAAGGACCTGGCGGTTTCTTGTATCATAGGGGCAGACTTTATCTCTAAGAGTGGTATGGTGCTTGACCTCCAGAAGCGCCAGATGTTTTTCAAGTTTAATCGGCGAGTTTTGGTGCCTCTAGTAGGTGATTCTGACTGCCCTCCTGCAGTCAGAGAGGTGGGTTGTGAGCCCGAACAACCCAAGTTGGATCCAGTTGGTCATCTCCCCCCTGAGCAGGCGGAGGCCATTAGGAGGCTGTGTTTGCAGTTTCCTAATGTGCTTACACCTGAGCTTGGGGTCACTTCTCTTCTGGAGTATGAGATCCACCTCACCGATTCTCAGCCTGTTAGAAGTCATCCGTACAAACTTGCTCCCCCTAAGATGGAGGTTATGAGGGCTATGATTGAAGATCTTCTGAGCAAGGGTGTGATTGAACCATCTCGTTCCGCTTATGCCAGTCCAGCTTTTCTTGTGCCCAAGCCTAATGGTAAGTCTAGGCTTGTGATGGATTATCGGAGGCTCAACGCTAAGGTCGCTATTGACTCGGTACCTCTGCCTGATTTGCATTCTGCGTTTGATTGGTTCAAAAAGGCTAAGTTTTTCAGTGTCTTTGATTTGAACCAGGCCTACCATCAGATTCCATTGAAGAAGGAATCACGGCCTATGACTAGCTTCTGTGTTCCCTGGAATCTCTATCAGTTCACTAGGGTTCCTATGGGTCTTGCTGTGGGTGCCCAGACTCTCACTCGTCTGCTTGATTCCATCTTCCATGATGTGAAATTCAAGTTTGTCTTCAATTACCTGGACGACCTTCTTGTCTACAGTGAGACTTTCGGGGAACACATGCAACATATGGAGGAAGTTCTTAGTCGCCTTAAATCAGCTGGCCTTACCGTCAATCCAGAGAAAGTAACTTTTGCTCGTCCTGAGATTTCTTTTCTGGGTCATCTGATATCTTCTCGAGGCGTCTGCATTGATCCTGCGAGGACCCAGGGCATTCGGGATTTTCCTCCTCCCAGAGATGCCAAGGGGATTGTCCGTTTTGTGGGGATGGTGAATTTTTACCGTAGGTTCATCCCTAACGTGGCCGAGCTTGCTGCCCCGTTGAACGAGCTGCGAAAGAAAGGTGTCCCTTTTGTGTGGGGCCAAGCTCAGCAGACTGCCTTTGATGCTCTCAAGGAGGCTATCATACAACCTCCTGTTCTGCGTATGCCTGATTTCAGCAGAGAATTCATTCTTCTGACTGATGCCTCCTCCTCCGCCATTGCTGCTGTTCTTTCTCAGGAGTTTGATGGGGTCAGGCAGCCCATCGCTTTTGCTTCGAGGACGTTGTCTCACCAGGAAAAGAAAGCTTCTTCCATCTATGAGTTAGAGTGTCTAGCTGTTGTCTTTGGTACGGACAAGTTTCGGCGTTTCTTGGAACACGCTGAGTTCTTGCTGGAGACGGACAATCAGGCACTATCTTGGCTTCTTGCCCATCCCAGACAGCTTGGGAAAATTGGTTGCTGGGTGGTCAAAATTTCTGCTTTTAAGTTCCGAGTCCAACATCTTAGGGGTACCCAGAATGTCATCGCGGATGCTCTTTCCCGCATGTATCACGAACCCAGTGATCCACCTACTGAGGCTGTTGCTCAGTGTGGTGCTGTTCTTCTGTATTTTCCTCTGGCTTTTGACGACCTACTGTCCCATCAGCAGAAAGATCCTGAGCTGTCAGTCATCTTAGGTGAGCTTCAAGAGGGAGGTGCCCACCCTCCCTATTTTCTGTCCAAAGGGGTACTCTGTTGCCGTCCTCGACAGAGAGGTGAACCCCGGGTAGTGCTGCCTAGTCATCTAGTACCGATGGTTTTTCAGTATTATCACTCTTCCCTTGTGGGCGGTCATCTTGGCATTCATAAGACCATCGCTAAGATTCGTAGGTATTTCATCTGGAAGGGCATGGACCGGGATGTTGCAGGCAGAGTGCGGGCTTGTCACATGTGCTCTCTCAGCAAGCCTAGTCAGAATGCTAAGTTAGGGTTGTTATCTTCTGAGGTGGCTGAGCGTCCTTTTGAGAAGGTGTTCATCGACTGCGTGGGTCCTTTTCCCCGTAGCAAGTCAGGTAGCTCCTACCTACTTGTTTGTGTGGATGCTTTCTCGAAGTTCGTTTGGCTTTTCCCACTTCGGAGTGCTACGGCTAAGCTCACCATGCGTGCTCTCCAGTCCCAACTCTTCCAGCACTTTGGTGTGCTTTCTACTCTTGTGTCCGACAACGGTAGCCAGTTTATCTCACACGAGTTTCGTAGGTTCTGTTTTGGCAATGGTATCAGGCATGTGACTACCTCTCCTTATTACCCACAGCCTTCTCATGCAGAACGGTTCAACCACAATCTTCGGTCTGCCCTTATTACTTTCCATGCTGAGAAGCAGAACACCTGGGATGAGAGTCTCTCTTGGCTCCAGCTTGCTTTCAATTCTTCCAAGCATGAGAATCACAATGCCACTCCCTTCGAGATTCTACATGGCTACCCTCCTAACAACCCTTTGTCCAACTTGTGGAGGCTAGAGGATCTTCTACCTACCAGGTGCCACTGACGTAGTGTCCACGTGGCAGGCTGCTCGGCGCAACCTGCTACGTGCTAGAGAGAGAGTAAGGAGGAGGTATGATAAGGGTCGTACTCCTAACCCTTTTCAGGTTGGAGATCTGGTTCTTTGTCAGGCTCACCCGGTCAGTTCGGCCGCGGAACGAAGAGCTGCAAAGTTGTGCTATCGGTGGTCTGGTCCCCACCGCATCGACAGGTTTTTGTCACCGGTGACTGCTCTGCTGGTTGATCCCCAGTGTTCAGGAAAGCCCATGTGTCCCAGCTTAAGGCTTTCCGGGGAACGGTTGATCGAGGAGTTGGTGTTCCTGGGGGTTTCTTGGGGCACAGAGATTGATCACCTCTGCGCCCTAGGTGGCTGTTCTGAGAGAGTCTCCTTCTCTCTTTTCTTGTCGGGCCCGACAGTCAGGATAGTTCACTCCCTGTTCGGGGGTCTCCCCTCTTAGATTCTCTTGGGCGTCCTTGGAGCACCACTTTCGGAGGTTCCTTCTTCGTCTTCTGTTTGGTTCCCTGAGGTACCGAGTTTTCTCCCCTGCCTGGGTGTGTTGAGGTTTTGCAGAGGGAGGTTGTACCGGGTCGTTTGACCGGTACATTTCGTTTTTTTCGTCGTGGTCTGCTGGGCTGCCTGAGACCGCTCGAGCCCGGCGATTCGCTTACTTTGGTGGCCGTTGGCTCGGATTCGTTCTTTCCGTGTTCCAGCTCTGGTCTGTCAGGTTAGCCGTCATTTTGGATTGTTCTCAATCTGCCGTGAAGAACATGTCCGGCTAGAGACTCCAAAACGTAAGTGTTCTTTTGTAATTTCTCATATCTAATCACCCTTTTGGTGAAAATACTTTTGTTTCAATGATGATATTAATCGGGCTTAGTTGGGTTTTCAGGGTTTTGTTCAATTAATGTTCTTTGTCTAGATACTTGTTAACCTATGTTCGAGCTACGTGCTCAATGTTACCTTTTTACCATTAATTGCTTTTTATATCTGGTTTTATATTTAATAGTAGTTCTGTATAATGTTTTGTTGAGCCTTTTTTCAGTTGGAGTTACCGATTTACCATATTTTTTGTTCATTGACAATAACCTAGCCTATCTGTGTAGTTTGATTTTCATGTTATTACCTATTGCTCCTTTATCAATAGCCTAGTTTTCAGTTTGTCATTTTTAGTTCCATATACGTAATTAATTCTTTGGTAATTTGTTAAGTTGTAATTTGTTTTAAATCTGATTTTCCAACATAATTTTTCATAGCCTAAAAATGAATCTTTTATTTTCTAGTGTGCTCCAATCATGTACCATTTTGTCTGTTCTTGTTTGGCCATTTCATGTTATTAGTTGTTATGTGTAGTTTTTGTGGTTGTGGCTGTACTGTTTTTAATGTGCTGTGGTTTGGCCTTGCAGTCCAGGGTCCTCGAGTGGGACATTTTCCCTCAGCCTGCCGTCCGGGGAAGGTCAACCATCTGCACTGCCAGCCTGGCCTGAGGACCATGTCGTAGAACCAATGTCTCGACTACGCTGCCATCCCTACATCTGGGTGTTGTTCTTCTGTCCTCAGGTCAGTGCGTTCCATTTTTGTTTCCCGGCGGCTGAGCTGGGGGGTGATAATTTATGAAATATAACAAAAGAAAAGAAGAAAAAAAGTTTGTGGAACTATTTAATTTGGCCTAGGCCTAAAACTGATTGGACAAAGTGATTGATGAAACAGCCATGGGGACTTATACTTTTTTTATTAAAGAAAGAAAAACTTTTAAAATACACAAAGAATTTTTGATGTTAATATTTATTTATATTTATATTTATTGTTATTTAGTTAATTAGTTTTATTTGTTGTTATTTTTTTAGATTTTATATTTGTTAGGTCCCTATGGTTAAGTTATTTTATTTATTTATATGTTTAGGCCTAGTGATTGTTATTTATATTTTTTTGTTAATTGTATTCTGGATGCCTTGAAGTGACTTTTTACTAGAACGGTGCCGGGTTATATTTTTTTTAAATTGTTTAATTTTGAAACTTTCACCAAAAGGGGATTATTGTACTTTAGCTTAACTTCTTATTCGGAGCTGCCCAGGGATTCCGGCTTACTCCCTGGCCTCGGTGGAATCATGGGATGTGGGCTAAATTGCCGGGGTTATTTGGGGTTATCTAAATTGTTTCTAAATGTTCCCTCTTAAGTTGTTATTAAATTTTTCTTACGTTTTGGGTGTCTCAGATTAGGCTGCAGATAGGCCATGTAGTTGTTAATTGTTAATTTTGGTTTTTGTAGCGTTTGTTGTTTTTGTAGCTTTGGTTATTTTCTTGTTAATTTTGTGTAGCTTTTTTGTTAAGTGCACTTGATATTGTGGCCTTCTGCCTGTTCATATTGTGGCCTTCTGCCTGTCAGTTTTTGAAGATAGTCTTTCTTGAAATAAAGTTAGTTTTGCTCAGCTGCCGAGTTTTATTTTGACCCTCCCACTGCCACCCGTGATCCCATCGCTTGACTTGTTTTGAGCCATCCCCCAGTTGGCACGCTTTCCAGCTTTGGTGGGGGGATGGGTCTCAAGACTAATACTACGTGGTTACTGTACAGCTGCAGGGCCTTTAGCAGCCCTGGTCAACAGGCTATTGATAAATAATTCTTTCTGAAAAACATTCAACTTTATTTAGTAGCAGTTTTTATACTCGTTTATCTACACTCATCACATTCATTTGTGCCACATTTTCACCAATATCTTGACGACCGCGTCTTATCAATGAAGAAAGAATTTTAAATAGTGAAAAATAATGTTTATTTTTTACAAAATTATAATCGTCTAATACCATTAAATTTTTTTAAAGTTAACATTTATTATTTATTTTCAAGCATACATATATTTATATACAACTCTCTAAATATACATCATGATTAGTTTTAAAATGTAAAAATTTTCTGGTAATCCTGACATTTATCGTTGAGGGATCCATCAAAGTTTTTATTGAAAAAAGGTTCATTGATACTAGTACTAAAATGGTATATTTATAATCTCAATCACTTTACCTGTATTGGTGGGTGGGTAAATAACTACTATTGAACCTGCATTGGCAGGCTGGTAGATCACTACCAGATTACCTGTATGGGCGGGTGGGTAGGTCAATGCCAGAAAACCTGTATGTGTGGGTGGGTAGGTCACTGTCAGAGTACCGGCATGGGCGGGTGGGTAGGTCACTGTCAGAGTACCTGTTTAGGCGGGCGGGTAGGTCACTGTCAGAGCACTTGCATGGGCGGGTGGGTAGGTCACTGTCAGAGTACCTGTACGGGCAGGTGGGTGGGTTAATTCCACTGCATATAATTTTGTGACAAGTCATACAGGTATAACTGACGGTCTATCATTTGTTTATTTAATTGAAGTACCAAATACGCAGGATAACTTGTATTCTGATGTGCATTATATGTAATACATTCTGGGATTTACTATCAGTATGATATTTTTCCTAATAAAGGGTTATGTAACCAAATAGTTATGTTACGTAGGTAGTGTGGAGAGGATAGTGCGTTATAGTTCCAGGGTTACATTGTTCAAGTAGGTAATTTGGTTAGGTAATACGTGATATGATATACTACTTGGAGACCAGAGTACTATCCTCACTCCTTAGAAGGCGTAGAAGTTTATTTTATTAATATTGAAACAATGTCCTATTCCACACAGAGATAAGTTAGAATGACATTTTTTAACATGATTCCTTCCTCTCTATAATTTACGTATGTATGACTATGAAAATTTAATTTATGTTTGCATTTATTATTTAAAATAAATAAAGTATAAGTAACACATTTCAGATTGTTGCACGAATTGTGAGGACATTACGAGGACACAAACTCGTATTCTCTGTTTCTGAATAACAAGTTTTCGTGTATTGATTGGTATAAAAGGATTTTCAATGTACTTTAACTACCATGAGATATCATAATCTTTTGAATAGTATAAATTATGGTATTAATATATAAAATAGTATAAATTTGAATAGTATAACAACTTTGTGAATATACTGTACAGTATTTAATTGATTACACAAGTATGTTAGGTTAATTTAATGCCATAAAAGGTACTTGCATTTTATCATGTCTCATAATTCAATTAGTTAACATTTTTAACTATGTGAAAATAAATTTACATTCTAAAATATATAAATTACTTTTATGTTTTATTACTAGAAAAATAAAACTATTCCTTTTATCCATACAGTTCCCATCATATATTTATTTTAATAAGATAGATTTTAAAACATTTTTGCTATTGAAATTCTGACAGATGGGATTTTTGTGCACAATGCTGTGTGTATCTTAAATTAATTGGAACGTTACCAAAATAAGTAGGGAACCTAATTTAAAATCTGGAGTTTGTTTTATGACCGTTTGAAAATCAATTTAATGTCAGTTTTGTATTTAAATTAAGAGAAAATATAAAACTAGGATTGAACATTAATTTCAAGTAAAATATAATACAAACAAAGTGGTTTTATTGTTATTTTTTAATTTTATTAAAATAATTTACCAGTTTACATGGGACTGCAGGCCTGTGCATGATTCATTCAACATGAGTAGTACCAATCATTGGCTGAGAGGGGATTCGAACCTTGGAAATTGCCCTTTAGCTACTGATACACCACGCCGGCACAGCCCACCCACTCAATCGAATAGTGGTAATGGTAGACACTAGTAGTAATGGTTATGTTAACAGTTTAGTATACAGGATGCTCAAGATTGGCGTCGGCCTATATTAAAGTAATTCATTAAATTATTCAAGTACTGACATTTTCACATCTACGTTAAATTGGCGTCATATTTGACTACAACGACTAGACAACAGTTATCAAAGTAAAAAAGAGATAGTTTAGATCCTGCTATTTATAAAAGGAGGTAGTTATAGGCTGTCAATATTTTCGAAAGTGGGAATAATTTGGATAGTATCTCTTTAATCGTATTTATAACATACAAGGAAACCAAAAACAATTTGACCGGCTCTCTAAGTTTGCGTTTTACATATTTTTCCATATAAATCCCATATACGACATGACCTTTATGAGACTATACGATACCTATATCAAAGTGGTATATATTCATTACTGCGTTTAAACTCTGAGTCCGCATAATGTACAACTTGAATTGATGGTAGAGGAGTTGATACGTGTAAGAGTGCTAACAGATAGGATTATTTCCCAGAGAATTCCTTTTACAAAGTGTTATATGATTATTGTCAAGATCTAACTATAATGAATAATAATTTTATATATAATGAATTAATAAATATATAAAGTATACATTTTCAAACTACATTTTAAAATATTGAATCTTTAAGTTACTATAAATATTTTTGAAAGTTAAAAATTACGGTTCTTGCCATTTGATAAGAAAAAAAAATGGATGATTAAATATATATCGATTTCCAAATCTAATGTCAATATTATCATAAAAATTGTAACTTTTAAGAATTATTAATAGGACTATACCATTTATAATCCCTGTTTCATTAATTTGAAATTACAAAATTATCACAAAAGAATGATAACTATATTTTTTATTATATGCTAGATGCAGTTTTTACTTTGTATTTCAATAATTATAGGTAAAATCTCCGACCCAGGCCAAACAAATATGGTTGAACCTCCAATGATTTGAAATAGTGTACTTCTGAAATCAAATCATGTTTGCTAACTCATAGATTATCGAGAGTCTATTGATGAATAAGAACTAAATAAACATATAATGAAAGGTCAAAACTGTCTAAACAAAGCCTCTTCACTCATCTGCTATTGAATTAAACAACTAGAATATATTTTTTTAAATATATAACTTTCAATAAAAATAGTGACTCAATAACACAAACGTGGTAAGTATGGGCTTAGTTGTTTAAGTAACTACTGTAACAACCAGTTCTCGTACACGTCGTAATGAGCCTTGATCTCCAGTAAAGTAAAAATGTATTCTCTGGCTATAATGGCAAGTCGTAATTCCGATTTACGATCGTCATTCCAGTTTAGATTTGAAGATCATGCTTTATACCTTTTTAATCTATGTATTTTGGTGAAGACGCTTTTCTATATTAATAATGGATCTCCCCAAAGTATTGAACGAAATTTATCTTGTACGACTAATTATTGTTGATATGTGTACGTGATAACAAACAAAAATGTATTTGTTTTGAAAGCCATACATCACTTCTCAACTCAGACACTAGTAAATCCTCTACTACATTTAGTAAGCTTCCAGGTAAGGTTCACAGTCGGTCACTGGTCACGCCCTTTCGGACGTGCTTTCTTAGGCTCATTAAAAATATTTCCCTCGTGTTTTCCTGCTGTATGTCTGTCAGGATAACAGCTTAAGATGTACATATCAGTTATCAGTATGATGGTTAATGGGTGTTTATATGATTCTTATTATTCACCAGAATATATTATAATCAACCGAAATTCCTTTATAAGCTAAACTTTCTTAGCTATTTTTACCTCAGTTTTATAAGACTTAAAGACATTCTTTATCTTTGAAGACTTAAACATCTCCTAAAAACAAACTAAATACCTTTGCTTGTTTCTGCACTGTAAAATAGGTTGTTTCTACCAAATATTTACTCTATTAATATAAAATATTATACTTACATATGACATTACTTGGGGGTGGTCATTTCAACCCTTATATACACGTAGAACAATGATGCTCTACAACTCGTTGGTGATAGAGTTCTATGCTCATTAACACCTTAATATGGTGTATACGATCGAACTTACAACTCTATGGTACTTCAATAAAGGAATAATCAATAGTAAATAACCAAGAAGTGAGATAACTCCTTACCCTTGCCACAACAGACAGGTTGGACGGTTCAGAGCTTGGCTGATACATCTCAAGGATATTGCGTGTTTCAGAATTCAATCATTAAAGTCTTTCATCACGTTACAAGTTTAATGGGAAACAACCACACACGCCACTTAGCTTCCTTTATGGTTCTTTACAAGATATTACCTCTAAAGTCCTTCCCTTCTAATACAATCTATGTAATCATGATTGCATAGACCCTACATTAACAGCAAGTCAGCACAAAAAAAGTTATAAGAACAATTAAAAAACGTTAGAATTATTTATTTTCAACCGATATCACATTGATGATGTAGTTATCACAATGTTTTCTTATCTTATATTTCATACATATATATACCTAATTTCAATCTTGTTTTAATCTGTAAAAAAAAAAATAGTTATATGCTTCAACTTTTAATAATATTTATGTTCGATTATTATACTTGACTTATATAATATATTCTGTTATTTTAACTTCATCATATTATCTTCTTTATTGTTCCATTAACTTTCATGTTTTTGCTGTTTTCATCTTTCCCTGTGACCCGTTACTATACAAAGTGTTTTGGAACTATTTAGCCAAACTTTGGGATTTAGTTCTGGGCATAAACAAATAGATGATTCAACAGTACAGGTATATCTCACTTCGTTAACCACCTGTCCGTATGTTTTTGATTTTTAAATAAAAATTAATGTCTCAGGAACTGTAACTGACACAGATTTTTAATGTTTCATGCTTAATAAGGCTGATAGTGCCAAAAAGTGCAATGAATTTCGATATTTTTTATGCAACCGCTTGGAAATAGTATACGTATTACAAATTAAAAATTGACAAGGAAAATACCATTAATGTTCCTATCCTAAGCTATTCCCAAATGGATCATCGAAAAATATCGAAAATATTTGTACGTTTAAGTGCTATCAGTCTTAATAAATATAGACAGTTTGAACTATCTGGTAGTTATCGTTTCTGAGCTATTATTTTTTTAAATGAAAATCACAAATATACGGACAGACAGTTAACGAAGCGAGATAGAACATACTGTTATATGACATTTTTTGTTTGTTTTCATGTCCAGAACTAAATCCCAAAGTTCTCAAACACCCTGTATAGTTATTTAATATCTGTAATTTTGTTTGCTGTGAATTTCTTACAGTATATATAAATAAATATTTGTTTTTCTCATAAACATGTACTTTTTATACTACATTGCTTTTCATATAAAGTGATGTCCTGTTTTTTGACATTTTAAATAAATGGTGAGTTATAATACTATTAAAACAAATGTTTAATTGTTTCCCTGCCAAATTAAATCAATTAATCATAAACAAATTTAATTAAGGCAAGAATACTGCTGTTGATACAAGAATACTGCTGTTGATACAAGAATACTGCTGTTGATACAAGAATACTGCTGTTGATACAAGAATACTGCTGTTGATACAAGAATTTTGAAGATATATAATATTAATAAGCTTGTTATTTTATATTTTTTAATAGTTTATACCACTACTTACCCCACATGTATAAGTAGCTTCATTTGAAGAGTTATATAATAATTAAAATTAAAAGAACACATGTGGGTGTGAAACATATATTTTTATTGTTCTCATTAAAGTCTATTTGCAAATCTAAAATACCTTTAAACTAGTATAATACATTTTATTCTATGTAAAATTAGAATATTTACTAGGGCCACCGAAATCTGAATAAAAGGGGGTATATTTGATTGAGCTCGGATGTCCGTCAGTTCGTAATCCTCTAGCTAACATCTGCCCTATGTAACAAAAAATAATAAAACAACCCTGATTAGAAAATTTATCTTTTAAAATCTTTACCTGAAATAAAAAAAAAATGAATTTATTAAAAGACCCTTGCGGATTACAAACATCGCTATAGAAAAGTGAAGTAGCTCTCTTACCTCACAAACGCTCGCCTCAAGTCGTGGCGAAGAACTGCCCAGAGACAGGCTGGTTTCTAGCACTGTCCACCCCCGCTTTCTTCATTACATAACGATGTCTGCAAGAGCCGACAAGTTAGAAATAATCAGGTTTCGTAGTTTCTTTCTACGCCGAAGGAGGGCCAAGTTACATAACAGAGAACTGACGCTTATATCTAAGAAATGAAATTAACTGAAACGGTAAAAGTTATTTTCTTTATGTAAATTACACTATAAAAACATTATTTATAATAAATACCTAAGGTCTATTATTTTAAATAATAATAGGCGTACTGTAAATTATTATCCCCTAGTGGTGTTGGTAGAACTTGTAATGATGGTCATAAAATGCATCTCATAGCTACTGTTCACTGTAAATCCCTGATAGACTGTTTCCCAACTTTGTTTATGCCAATTAACTAACTTGATATCGTGGTATGCAGTTTTAAATTATGCATAGTATATTAGTATTCCTGGTCCGTTAAGTATTTAGTACTAGGATATAATTGTTTTTGATTATACAAAGTATTTTGTTGCAATAGTTATGTCTATGATATTCTTAGAATAAGCAATAATTATTTCAAGTATACTATTCTTCAACATAATGGCTCGGTAAAGTAGTTGTTCAAAGTTCAGCTTCATAATGTAAAGCTTCTCAGTTCGATCTCAATCAGAATCAAAGCAAATTTTGAAACGGATAAGCTGATGAATCCCGGCTTTGTTGGACTATAATTCAATGGAACATTCTAAAGAACAGTCGGCCTTAATTTGCCTTCACTTTATTACACTTATTCTAAACCATATTAACACATACCTTAAATATTGGCGTCTTGAGTACAAATAGACGTACACCACTTCCTATATTAAAACTAAATATTCTTCTTCTTTACAAATTATGCTTGTTTAGTTCCAGTTCGGTGTGTTATTTTTTGGCCAGTTTAAACTCGGCAGTAACCTATCATCTTCATTATATTATCAATAAGTTAATCAAATACCAACAATTCTTCACCTATTTGTTTAATTTTTGTATTAATTACTATTAACCAATTGAATGAACACGATCGTTCCACTCCACTATCATCTAATCTAATTAACATTCTATAGTTACTCGTGTTTATATAATATGTCTTAGCTTTTTGTTAGCTTACTTCAAACCAACACCACAAAATGCACACTATCATACAGTTATGTGGGAAAGGATTATGTACATTTATTTTACAGTATTTAAAACATATGTATAATTTCAAAGGTAACCCAGCGTTGCCATGTCGTAATTTTCGGTTGTACTTTTCATACTTCTCATTTCCCCTTATAGCTTTCAAAACATTCGCTGTTAAATAAAATAACTACGATTTCTTAATGTAGTTTTAATTGCATGTACCTCGTATATTTATAAAAAGAAATTACACTCATATTATAAAAATATATGATTAAATTACAACTATGAAATCATTATTGACTATTATGTTCATATTAATGACACTTTGTTAAATACACAAGTTCTTAAGACTTAATTTTTAATTTTTTTACATATAATTGAAACGCAGTTATACCATGCAGCTTCAGTACAAGGAAATATACACTTATCTTTACAATAATGTTATTACTTTTTCCAATGGTAGTTTGCAATATATAATTTTTTTATATAAAAACCTACTTATATTTTAAATGTAATGAATACCACAAATACCCAGAGTTGGACTAACTTAAAATCTTTCAAAGTGTTATATTGTAGGAATGAATTAAAATTACTGAAATCACTTTGACAATCCATATTTTTTCCTTGCACTTTCGACCAAATCCTGGCACTCGGTGAACTAGTAACGAATAAAAAATTACCGTTAAATTTCCGCCTGCAGTATAACATGTAAGGCTTCACCTATATTCTGGCACTTGGTGAACTAGTAATGAATAAAAAATTACCATTAAATTTCCGCCTGCAGTATAATATGTAAAGCTTCACCTATATTCTGGCACTCGGTGAACTAGTAACGAATAAAAAATTACCGTTAAGTTTCCGCCTGCAGTATAATATGTAAAGCTTCACCTCTATTCTGGCACTCGTTGAACTAGTAATGAATAAAAAATTACTTTTAAGTTTCCGCCTGCAGTATAACATGTAAAGATTCACCTATCTTCTGGCACTCGTTGAACTAGTAATGAATAAAAAATTACCATTAAATTTCCGCCTGCAGTATGACATGTAAAGCTTCACCTATCTTCTGGCACTCGTTGAACTAGTAATGAATAAAAAATTACCTTTAAGTTTCCGCCTGCAGTATAACATGTAAAGCTTCACCTATCTTCTGGCACTCGGTTACTTAGTAATGAATAAAAAATTACCGTTAAATTTCTGCCTGCACTAAAATATGTAAAGCTTCACCTATATTCTGGCACTCGGTGAACTAGTAACGAATAAAAGATTATTGTTAAACTTGCGTTTTCAGTATAACATGTAAAGATTCACCTATATTGTGACACTCGGTAAGCTAGTAACAAATAAAGAATTACCGTTAAATTTCTGCCTGCAGTATGACATGTAAAGCTTCACCTATATTCTGGCACTCGGTGAACTAGTAACGAATAAAAAATTACAGTTAAGTTTCCGCCTGCAGTATAACATGTAAAGCTTCACCTATATTCTGGCACTCGGTAAACTAGTAACGAATAAAAAATACCGTTAAATTTCCGCCTGCAGAATAATATGTAAAGCTTCACCTATATTCTGGCACTTGGTGAACTAGTAACGAATAAAAAATTACCGTTAAATTTCCGCCTGCAGTATGACATGTAAAGCTTCACCTATATTCTGGCACTTGGTGAACTAGTAACGAATAAAAAAATACCGTTAAATTTCCGCCTGCAGTATAATATGTAAAGCTTCACCTATATTCTGGCACTCGGTTACCTAGTAATGAATAAAAAATTACTGTTAAATTTCCGCCTGCAATATAACATGTAAAGCCTCACCTATATTCTGGCATTCGGTGAACTAGTAACGAATAAAAAATTACCGTTAAATTTCCACCTGCAATATAACATGTAAAGCTTCACCTATATTCTGGCACTCGGTGAACTAGTAACGAATAAAAAATTACTGTTAAATTTCCAAATTCAGTATAACATGTAAAGCTTCACCTATCTTCTGGCACTCGGTGAACTAGTAACGAATACAAAAAATACCGTTAAATTTCCGCTTGCAATATAACATGTAAAGCTTCACCTATATTCTGGTACATGGTGTACTAGTAACGAATAGAAAATAAATGTTATATGTCCGATTTAAGTATACATGTAGACCATCAGTCATTTTTACATATAACTGCTTATAATTAAATTTCTCTATTGTAAAAGACTTTTTACATTGCTATTTACTTTAACCGTATATGTATATACATTTCTCAAAACTTTTATGTTATTATACATATTACAGTGACGATACTGGAGTTTGATTTAAAATAGCGAAAAAGTCCTTAATTGGTCGGTAGCGTAGTTGGTTCAATCCCAGCTTCATGTGCTAAAGGTTCTCAGTTCGATCCCAATCAAAGTCAATACATTTTGAGAAGGATCAGCTGATAATCACCGGCTGTTCATTTGTCATTGGGCTATTAATTAATGACACTTTCTAAGGAATAGTCGGCCTTAGTTTGTAACAATGACTACATTCGCTCATCTACACTCATCACACTCATTCGAAATCCATATTCGCCCATATCTTGACGATCGGCGTCTTATTAATAAATAAAAAAAAAAAATAAATAAATAAATTAAATGAAATTTGAGTTTAAGGGGAATTAATTCCCATAAGTAATAAGGAAACATGAATACATGAAAACCAAGCAAAGGCAAGCCACGACAAAGCAAGTCTCTTGAGATGTGGAATGGTTAGTAGATTGAACCCTGTCTTAGGTATGAACTGTCACGGTCTATATCTTCTTGTCTGGCTTTATATCTTTATTGACTATGTTTTACTACGTAGTTATAGTTTAAAGCTGTAACTATATAGGAAATATTCGCCAGCATGTAATTGAATAGTGAGGGAACATTGGCTATTCAACTTCAAATTTAAGAAGTCCTTGTTTACAAATAATAAAGAAACTCATTTTTTAACAAACATCCGTTTCTATAATACATATACACAAATGGGAATACCCACCCATAACACAAACAACTTCTAAGTGAGCTATACGTAAGCATGAGAATACAAAACAATTTACGATCTTTCATTTGTTAAAATATTATAACAAAATTGTATTAATAACAGTTTAATAGGTTAAAGAATGTTAGCGAAGATTTGAAAAGGTGATTTTTAGATTTTCTTTACAGTTTGCAAATGTAATCTTAAAAATAAAAGAAAACTACATAACCTATATTTCAGTAATGAATTAAACATGTTATATTAAGTTCTATTGGTATCTTAACTCATAAAAAGTACTTGTTTCAATGATTTCATATCAACAATTTTAAATGTCACCATCTCCTTTGTGAATGATGTTACTATTCTATTCCTCCATAGACGATTGTTTACTTGGTTAAATTTATTCTCAGTCCCCTCAAATGTTTCTCTTATCATAGACGTATGTTATTTTAAATTAAATATGTAATATTCACTACAGAAAATTGGATTTTTAAATCGTAACTTATTATACAATAACCTACTCACTATAAACTAATTATATACGTGGAATTAGTTGTACACAAAAATAGACAGTAGGATTAATATTTGTATTTATATTAGGTAGATCACAAAAAGCTATAATAATAAAATATAATTTATCTCGAAATTTCTATAAATATAATTGACCAAAAACCATCATACATTCCAACTCATCAGCAGAACAATAAATATTCGTAAACATTTAAACTGACGTTATAAACAACACCTTAATAAATTTGTGATACCAATTTATTATGAAGTTTTAAATATTAAATATAATTAAACATATTTTAGCTCAAAGGTATGGTGAAATGTCAACAACATTAAATGTAAGACTCACAATATTTGACATAATCACATTAGTTATTTGAAACATACGAGCTGATGTGTTTTAGGAAGAAAGACCTTTTTCGAAATTTTAGAATTTTTTTGAATTTTTCGACTTTTCCAAAATATTTAATCACCAATCTTTATCAGAATTTTTATGTTAAGCGAATATTACCATGTAAAATAAAATGTTTTATATTTGGAAGTAGTACATCACTAATTTTATTTGCTCCAAAATAATTTTAAGTCTAATTATTTATTATTATTATGACTCTTACTTAAGTTTAAATATTTTTCAAAACAAATCAACTTATAAGTTCTTATTATTTTTATAAAGTTTAATGCAAACTATTTGAAACCACTTATTTTACCACATTATATATTCCTTTTATTTATTTTTGACTATTTTTATAATATTGATTATTTTAAAAATATTCTTCGTTATGTTTACCATCTGGATAAAAATAATATACAGATATTTTCGAGGCAAGATTTCTACATAATACATGTCGTTTTGAGCCGAAGATAAATTTTCAAGACACATTTTAAAATAAATTTAATATTGAAAATAATTTATTAAAATAAGAATTGTCTTTTTATAAATAACTGTTTCGTGTATTTATTAAATATTACCCTCGCTCGCCACTACTCACGCCTGACTGTGTTACGCCGTTTCTCCCAAACAGAGATTTTTCTCACCAGAGATTTTTTGTTTACATTGACTGTTTTGACATGAATGTGATTTAAATTTATAAAATGTTTATAGCTAATGAATGTTTCATGAAAGTACTAATACACTTTTTTAGAATATTTATATAAATTTACTTATGCCTTTGTTTAACAGATAAAACTTAGTGTATATGTTTTTATTCTATAATTTTTGTTGTAGCCTATCAAATGTATTAGCCTAGTTACACAATCATTTAGTTACTTTAAATGAACAAAACAGTAAAATACTAACATCTATATCGGCTATGTATGAAGCATTAATAATTACATTTTTGTTGATATTTTGATTTATTCACTGGGTTTTCCTCCTACCCAACCATATAGAAGTGGTCTGGAAAACCAGAAGACGGCCATTTTGTTTCTATAATCGTCCTTTATACATACTAAACAGGTGCCATTCAACTCATTAAGGATGAATAATTTACTATCATTTAAACAGACGATTTCTTATACTAAACTACGTTAAAAGGTATTTTAATAAACATGATTACAAATTAATCGTAAGTAACAAGTGCATTATGGGTAAATTACTTATTACATACACTTGTTACTGTACTACTCACACATGATTGCCTTTCAAACATACATAACATTAAGGACGCCTAGTGCTTCAATAAATTGCTCCTCAAATGGATCTCATCTTCAAATACAAAAGAGGTTCACTTGAAAGAAGGAGAGTTGGATTCCTTCAATTTGGAAGTAGTTTATAAAGCCAAATCAAACAATAATCAGTTATAATCAAAACATGTTTTCACTGCCATTGAAAATCATTTTAGTTTTATATAAATAATTGTTTACTAATTAAAACCCTAGGAAGACTAACATGCTTCCTAATTTGTGTAGCTTCTTTATTTATGGGTAGCTCGCAATAAACTAGTACTCCTTAAAAAAATTGTATTTTGTATTTTTAACACAACATGCTTTATTTTACTATCCAAAAGTAGACTAATATAATTAATATTTGGAAGTAGTTTTAATATTTAATGAAATAATTTAATGAAAATACATGTTAGGCAATGTAAAATAAATATTTAACAAATTTAGTCTCCTGGAAAATTAAGGCACGTAATATCTCAGTCACGTTATCAGTGACATGGATTAAACTGTTCCTTTGTCACTGTGACAGTTGGATTAGGACGGTCATTACTGGAATATTAGGGTTATATAATCTCTTAAAACACCCCTTCTAGTAACACGACAAACCCTTATTAAAATTACTACCCTTGGTTTGGACACATGTTTGTATGTTTCAAACAAATGCGCGTTCCAAAATTTAAGGTTTTGTTTCTTCTCATAATGGATGTATTATTTTTTGTAATCCACATTAGTTTACAAATAAAAACTTTTAACTAATAACTTGTTTTTTTTCACACCTGATAGTGCCGTTGTATGATTTTTGATAGTTAAATGTTCTGTTAAAACGATGCAAAACTATTAATAGTTTTACAGATTAACCAGGTTTTTACTCTTTCCTCATAATGGCTAGTAAAATTAATTAGCATTTAAATACAATGAATTTGGAGACGAAATTAATCCAGTATCAAACCTGGGTCTCGGCATCATACTTAATTATTCATGTGATTTAAAGGTACAGTAATATCCTGTAATATTAGCAAAATACGTCAGTATCATAACAATTCAGTGAATATTTAATAGAAGTAAAAATGGATACAGTGGAACTAAGTATTTAGAACTTTACTATGATCTAGACACGCATATCCCCTTTAATTATTAAGGTATACAATGTGATATACAAATATATACATAAACGTTGGATATACTCGAAAACTAAAGATAAAAGCTTAACATATAAACAAAGATTCATAAATAATTTGTTAGAGCCATGGCTTGTTTAGACCCAACATTTAGGTCACGGTGTTTATGATCATTTATGGAATTTCTGTTTTCAAACATTTAGCTAAAATTATTATGATTAGTATTTTTTAATCGTTGACTTTGTTTTATTTTGTGAATTTAGACTTTTACATTATAATGACCAAGAGAAATGTAGGATGCTCTTAACATATTTTAAATATTTTAATAGCCTCTTGAATTGCGGTATCATTCAATTTTCTATAAGTACACTATCTTACACTAGTCCCCTAATTAGACCTTTATTTAAAAAATACTAATTAAAGAACATAAGAATTAGATAAACTTTGAAAATAATATACAGTGAGCTGTATTGTGTAAAAATAAAAATGTATTACACTTATAAATGCATGAAATAAAAATAAAATGCACTTATTTAGTCAATATTAAAAAAATTAAAACCTCAAATGTACTAAACGATTAATAAAATAAATCGAAAAATTATATATATTAGAACTAGTCAAAGTAAGGTTTTAGATTTTGGGGGGGAAGGGGGGTCAAGATCGGAAAAATGATTATAGAATCACAAGAAAGGAAAAGATACTTTTCCAGGTAAGGGAAGTAACAGGAAAATAACATCACAAGGTTTTTGTAAAGACTAATGAAGAAAAGAACTACAAAGCTCCTTATATCAAACATAAGCTGTTTGTTTTTCATTTATCAACGTAATCCTAAAATAAAATCTAATAAATAACGTTTTACTACTTTGGACCTAATGTAAAGCTGAAACAGTATTCTTCGATAATAATGTGTATAGATTGTTAGTCCCTTTGAGATACATTCGAGAGATTACGGCACTTTTCATAATTACAGTTATTGCTGTACATTGATCACATAACTGTTTAATGATTTATGTATAAAACACCTTACAGAACAATATACAGTAAACGTGTACGCCCTTTTTTGTTTAATGTGACTTATTAAATTAGTAACTTTGTACTGGTTTGGGTAAAAATCATTCTATCAAATAAATAAATGATTTAACCAAAAATTGTGTTAATTATTACGGCATAAATTTACTTTGACAATAAATTAAAATTTTCTCTAACATAGGCATATAACATTTAATACATGTAAAGGTTGTTTGAGAGCCATATTATACTGACGTCATCCACTACAGCTCCAAGCTACAATGATTGAACTGCACTTTCCAAATATTAGTTCCCTTAATATGTAGTTAGTTGCATGCGATAATCACCTTAGTAATTGATCTTATTAATTACTCCGTGTAACAGGCACATAACATTTAATACATGTAATGGTTGTTTAAAAGCCATATTATACTGACGTCATCCACTACAGCTCCGTGCTACAATGATTGAACTGCACTTTCCAAATATTAGTTCCCTTAATATGTAGTTAGTTGCATGCAATAATCACCTTAGTAATTGACCTTATTTATTACTCCGTGTAACAGGCACATAACATTTAATACATGTAATGGTTGTTTGAGAGCCATATTATACTGACGTCATCCACTACAGCTCCGTGCTACAATGATTGAACTGCACTTTCCAAATATTAGTTCCCTTAATATGTAGTTAGTTGCATGCAATAATCACCTCAGTAATTGACCTTATTTATTACTCCGTGTAACAGGCATATAACATATAATACATGTAAAGGTTGATGAGAGCCATATTATACTGACGTCATCCACTACAGCTCCGTGCTACAATGATTGAACTGCACTTTCCAAATATTAGTTCCCTTAATATGTAGTTAGTTGCACGCGATAATCACCTTAGTAATTGACCATATTTATTACTCCGTGTAGCAGGCACATAACATTTAATACATGTAATGGTTGTTTAAAAGCCATATTATACTGACGTCATCCACTACAGCTCCGTGCTACAATGATTGAACTCCACTTTCCAAATATTAGTTCCCTTAACATGTAGTTAGTTGCATGCAATAATAACCTTAGTAATTGACCTTATTTATTACTTCGTGTAACAGGCACATAACATTTAATACATGTAATAGTTGTTTGAGAGCCATATTATACTGACGTCATCCACAACAACTCCGTGCTACACTAATTGAACTCCACTTTCCAAATATTAGTTCCCTTAACATGTAGTTAGTTGCATGCAATAATAACCTTAGTAATTGACCTTATTTATTACTTCGTGTAACAGGCACATAACATTTAATACATGTAATAGTTGTTTGAGAGCCATATTATACTGACGTCATCCACAATAACTCCGTGCTACACTAATTGAACTGCACTTTCCAAATATTACTTCCCTTAATATGTAGTTAGTTGCATGCGATAATCACACTAGTAATTGACCTTATTTATTACTCCGTGTAACAGGCATATAACATATAATACATGTAAATGTTGATGAGAGCCATATTATACTGACGTCATCCACTACAGCTCCGTGCTACAATAATTGAACTGCACTTTCCAAATATTAGTTCCCTTAATATGTAGTTAGTTGCATGCAATAATCACCTAATTAATTGACCTTATTTATTACTCCGTGTAACAGGCACATAACATTTAATACATGTAAAGGTTGATGGGAGCCATATTATACTAACGTCATCCACTACAGCTCCGTGCTACAATGATTGAACTGCACTTTCCAAATATTAGTTCCCTTAATATGTAGTTAGTTGCATGCGATAATCACCTTAGTAATTGACCTTATTTATTACTCCGTGTAACAGGCACATAACATTTAATACATGTTATGGTTGTTTAAAAGCCATATTATACTGACGTCATCCACTACAGCTCCGTGCTACAATGATTGAACTCCACTTTCCAAATATTAGTTCCCTTAATATGTAGTTAGTTGCATGCAATAATAACCTTAGTAATTGACCTTACTTCTTACTTCGTGTAACAGGCACATAACATTTAATACATGTAAAAGTTGTTTGAGAGCCATATTATACTGACGTCATCCACTAAAGCTCCATGCTACAATAATTGAACTGTACTTTCCAAATATTATTTCCCTTAATATGTAGTTAGTTGCCTGCAATAATCACCCTAGTAATTGACCTTATTTATTACTCCGTGTAACAGGCATATAACATTTAATACATATAAAGTTGTTTGAGAGCCATATTATACTGACGTCATCCACTACAGCTCCGTGCTACACTGATTGAACTGCACTTTTTAAATATTAGTTCCCTTAATATGTAGTTAGTTGCATGCAATAATCACCTTAGTAATTGACCTTACCTATTACTCCATGTAACAGGCATATAACATTTAATACATGTAAAAGTTGTTTGAGAGCCATATTATACTGACGTCATCCACTACAGCTCCGTGCTACAATGATTGAACTGCACTTTCCAAATATTAGTTCCCTTAATATGTAGTTAGTTGCATGCGATAATCACCTTAGTAATTGACCTTATTTATTACTCCGTGTAACAGGCACATAACATTTAATACATGTAATGGTTTTTTGAGAGCCATATTATACTGACGTCATCCACAACAACTCCGTGCTACAATGATTGAACTGCACTTTCCAAATATTAGTTCCCTTAATATGTAGCTAGTTGCATGCAATAATCACCCTAGTAATTGACCTTATTTATTACTCCGTGTAACAGGCATATAACATTTAATACATGTAATAGTTGTTTGAGAGCCATATTATACTGACGTCATCCACTACAGCTCCGTGCTACAATGATTGAACTGCACTTTCCAAATATTAGTTCCCTTAATATGTAGTTAACTGTATGCAATAATCACACTAGTAATTGACCATATTTATTACTCCGTGTAACAGGCACATAACATTTAATACATGTAATGGTTGTTTGAGAGCCATATTATACTGACGTCATCCACTACAGCCCAGTGCTACACTGATTGAACTGCACTTTTTAAATATTAGTTCCCTTAATATGTAGTTAGTTGCATGCGATAATCACACTAGTAATTGACCTTACCTATTACTCCATGTAACAGGCATATAACATTTAATACATGTAAAAGTTGTTTGAGAGCCATATTAAACTGACGTCATCCACTACAGCTCCGTGCTACAATGATTGAACTGCACTTTCCAAATATTAGTTCCCTTAATATGTAGTTAGTTGCATACAGTAATATCCTTAGTAATTGACCTTATTTATTACTCCGTGTAACAGGCACATAACATTTAATACATGTAATGGTTGTTTGAGAGCCATATTATACTGACGTCATCCACAACAACTCCGTGCTACAATGATTGAACTGCACTTTCCAAATATTAGTTCCCTTAATATGTAGCTAGTTGCATGCAATAATCAACCTAGTAATTGACCTTATTTATTACTCCGTGTAACAGGCATATAACATTTAATACATGTAATAGTTGTTTGAGAGCCATATTATACTGACGTCATCCACTACAGCTCCGTGCTACAATTATTGAACTGCACTTTCCAAATATTAGTTCCCTTAATATGTAGTTAGTTGTATGCGATAATCACACTAGTAATTGACCATATTTATTACTCCGTGTAACAGGCACATAACATTTATTACATGTAATGGTTGTTTGAGAGCCATATTATACTGACGTCATCCACTACAGCCCAGTGCTACACTGATTGAACTGCACTTTCCAAATATTAGTTCCCTTAATATGTAGTTTGTTGCATACAGTAATATCCTTAGTAATTGACCTTACCTATTACTCCGTGTAACAGGCATATAACATTTAATACATGTAAAAGATGTTTGAGAGCCATATTATACTGACGTCATCCACTACAGCTCCGTGCTACAATGATTGAACTGCACTTTCCAAATATTAGTTCCCTTAATATGTAGTTAGTTGCATGCAATAATCACCTTAGTAATTGACCTTATTCATTACTCCGTGTAACAGGCACATAACATTTAATACATGTAATGGTTGTTTGAGAGCCATATTATACTGACGTCATCCCCTACAGCTCCGTGCTACAATGATTGAACTGCTCTTTCCAAATATTAGTTCCCTTAATATGTAGTTAGTTGCATGCAATAATCACCTAATTAATTGACCTTATTTATTAATCCGTGTAACAGGCACATAACATTTAATACATGTAATGGTTGTTTGAGAGCCATATTATGCTGACGTCATTTACAACAACTCCATGCTACACTGATTGAACTGCACTTTCCAAATATTAGTTCCCTTAATATGTAGTTAGTGGCATGCGATAATCACACTAGTAATTGACCTTATTTATTATTCCGTGTAACAGGCATATAATATTTAATGCATGTAAAGGTTGATGAGAGCCATATTATACTGACGTCATCCACTACAGCTCCGTGCTACAATGATTGAACTGCACTTTCCAAATATTATTTCCCTTAATATGTAGTTAGTTGCATGCAATAATCCCCTTAGTAATTGACCTTATTTATTACTCCGTGTAACAGGCACATAACATTTAATACATGTAATGGTTCTTTGAGAGCCATATTATACTGACGTCATCCACAACAACTACGTGCTACACTGATTGAACTGCACTTTCCAAATATTAGTTCCCTTAATATTTAGTTAGTTGCATGCGATAATCACCTTAGTAATTGACCTTATTTATTACTCCACGTAAAAGGCATATAACATTTAATACATGTAAAAGTTGTTTGAGAGCCATATTATGATTCGTGTTTGAGAGCCACTAAGCCAATCGTGATACCTTCAGGCCCAACTACACTGCCCTACGAGACCTTCGTGGAAGCCGTAAAGCAGGGTCATCCAAACGGATGCATTCCGAAGGGACATTCTGATGTGGAACTTGTCTGGGCTGAAAGAGAACAGGGCCATTTTTTAGAGATACCTCCTCAAACCTCCAGACTAAATTAAGTAATTTCGGTCTCACTCCTCGGAAATGCTATATTACAAAAAGAACAATAAATAAACAACACATTTTTTACTTCATCAAAATTCACAAATTGCTACTAATAAAATAGATGAGCTCTCATTGTTATGTGACGAGCTAAATCCCGATGTATTGTTAATAACTGAGCACGGCTTTAGCATCAACAATATAAACCATTTTAAAATTCAAAATTATAATTTAGCAAATTTCTATTGCAGAGACATCCATCGTGGTGGTGGAACTGCAATACATGTAAAAAAAAAAACAC
>JAQJVL010006448.1:0-25000 GCA_035578905.1 Stictocephala bisonia | reverse complement strand
CCAAAAAAAGGAATTTCCCCTTTTTTTTAGGGAAAAAAAAAAAATATTTTCCCCCCCCCGGGGAAACCGGGGGAAACCCCAAAAGGGTTTTTCCCCCGGGGGTTTTTTTGAAAAAATAAAATTAAAAAAAAAAATTAAAAAAAAGGGGGGCCCCCCCCCAAAAAAATTTTTTTTTTAAAAATTTTTTAAAAAATTTTGGGGGGGAAAAATTTCCCTTTAAATTTTTTAAGGGAAAATTTTTTTTTTTTTAAAAAAAAACTTTTAAGGGGAAAAAAAAAAAAAAACCGGGAAAAAAATTTTTTAAAAATCAAAACCCCCTTTTAAAAAAGGGTTTTTTAAAAAAAAAATTTTTTTTTGGGGTTTTTTTTTAAAACCTTTTTATTTTCCCGGGGGGGGTTTTAAAAAAAAAAAAGGGGAAAGGGGGGGTTTTTTTTTTTTTGGGTTTTTTTTTTTGGGGGTTTTTCCCTTAAAAACCCAAAAAATTTTTTTTTTTCCGGGCCCCCAAAAACCCCTTTTTTTTTTTTTTTTTTTCCCCCCCCCAAATTTTTCCCCTTTTTTTTTTTCCCCTTTTTTTTCCCCCCCTTTTTTTTTTAGGGTTTTGGGGGGGGGTTTTTTTTCGGGTTTTTTTCCCCAAAATTTTTCCCCCCCTTTTTTTTTTTAATTGGGGTTTTTTGGGGAGGGGTTTTCCCTTTTTTTCCCCTTTAAAAAAAAGGGGGAAAATTTTTTTTTTTTAAATTTTGGGAAAAATTTTTTTTGGGGGTTTTTTTAATTTTTTAAAAACCCCCCCAAATTTTTTTTTGCCCCAAAAAAAAATTTTTTTCCCTTTTCCCCAAAAAAAAAAAAAAAAATTTTCCCCTTTGGGTTTTTTTTTTTTTAAATTTTTAAACCTTTTCCCCCCCCCCAAAAAAAATTTAAAATTTAAAATTTTTTTTTTTCCCCCCCCCTTTTTTTTAAAAAAAAAAGGGGGGGAAAAAGGGGGCCCAAAGGGGGGTTTTCCCCCCCGTAAAAAATTTTTTTTTTTTTTTGGTTTTATAAAAAAAAAAGGGTTTTTGGGGGTTTTGGGGGGGGGGGGGGGCCCCCCCTTTTTTTTCAAAAACCCGGAAACCGGAATTTTTTTTTGGGGGGGGGAAATTTTTTTTTTTAAAATTTTTTTCCCCTAAAAATAAAAGTTCCCACTTTTTTGTTAAACCTTTTTTTTTCCCCTTTTTTTTTTTTCAAAACCCCCAAATTTCCCCGGGGCCCCAAAAAACCCCCCCCCCCCTTTGGGGCCTTAATTTTTTTTGGGGGAAAAAAAATTTTTGGGTTTTTTTTCTTTTTTAAAAAAATTTTTTACCCCGAAAAAAAAAAACCCCCCCCGAAAAAGGGGCCCCTTTTTTTTTGGGGGGTTTTAAAAATTGGGGAAAATTTTTTTCCCCCCCTTTTTTTTTTTTGGGTTTAAAAAATTTTTTTAAAAATTCCCCCCCCCCCTTTTTTTTTTTGGGGGGTTTTTTGCGGGGGGCCCCAATTTTCCCCGGGGGGGGGGAAAAAAAAAATTTTGGGGAAAGGGGAAAAGGGGGGGTTTTTGGGGGAAAAACCCCCCCAAAATTTTTTTTTTTTGGTTAAAGGGCCCAAAAAGGAAAAGGGGAAAAGGGGGGGAAAAGGGGGCGGTTTTTCCCCCAAAAAAAAAAAAATTTTTTGGGTTTTTGGAAAATTTCCCCTTAAGGGGGGGGAAAAAAAATTTTTTTTTTTTTTTGGGGAAAAAAAAAAAAATTTTTTTTGGGGGTTTTGGGAAATTTCCTTTTTTTTTGGGGCCCCCAAATTTCCCCCTTTTTGGGGTTTTTTAATTTTTTGGGGAAAAACCCCCCCCCTTTTTTTTTTCTTTTTTTAAAACCTTTTTTCCCCCCCTTTTAAAAGGGGTTTTAATTTGGGGAAGGGGTTTTGGGCCCCTTTTTTTTTTTTTAAAAACCCCCCCGGGGGTTTTTTCTTTTCGTTTTTAAAAATTTTTTTTTCCCCCCTTTTGTTCCCTTAAAAAAAGGGGGGGAGGGGTTTTTTTTTTTTTTTCCTTTTTTTTGGGGGGCAAAAAAAAAACCCCTTTTTTTTTAAAAATTTTTTGGGAAAAAAAGGGAAAAAATTTTTTTTTTTTGGGGGAAAAAAAATTTTTTTTTTTTCCAAAAAAAAAAAACCCCCCCCCCTTTTTTTCCTTTTTTAAAAACCCAAAAAAAATTTTTTAAAAAAAATTCCAAAAAATTTTTTTTTTAAAAAAAAATTTTTTAAAATTTTTTTTGGGGTTTTACTTCCCTTTTTTTTTAAAAAATTTTTTTTATTTTTTTAAAATTTTTTTTTTTTAATTTAAAAAAAAAATTTTTTTTTTTTTTTTTTTAAAAAATTATTTTTTTAAAATTTTTAAAAATTTTTAAAAATTTTTTTAAAATTTTTTTTTCCCAAAAATAAAACCTTTCCCCTTTTTTTTTTTAAAATTTTTTTTTTAAAAAAATTTTTTTTTTTTTTTTTTTTCCCCTTTTTTTTGGGGGGGGGGGGGGGGGTTTGGGGGGGTTTTTTTTTAAAACCCCTTTTTAAAAAAATTTTTTTTTTTTCCAAAAAATTTAAAGGGGGGTTTCCCCCCCGGGGGGAAAAAATTTTTTTTATTTTTTTTTTTTGGGGGGGGGTTTTTTTTTTTTTTTTTAAAAAAAAAAAAAAAAAAAAAGTTTTGGGAATTTTTTTTTTTTTAAAATTTTTTAAAAAAATTTTTTTTTTTTTTTTTTTTTTTTTTTAAAAAAAAAATTTTTTTGGGAAAAAAAGGGGGTTTTTTTTTTTTTTTTTTTTTTTTATTTTTTTTTTTTTTTTTTAATTTTTTTTTTTTTGGGGTTTTTTTGTTTTTTTTTTTGTGGGGTTTTTTTTTTTGGGGGGTTGGGGGGGGTTTTTTTTTTTAAATTTTTTTTTTGGGTTTTTTTTTGGGGGGGGGTTTTTTGGGGGGGTTTTTTTTTTAAAAAAAAATTTTTTTTTTTGGGGGGGTTTTTTTTTTTTTTTTTTGGGGGGGGGGGGGGTTGGGGGGGGGGGGGGGGGGGGTTTGGGGTTTTTGGGGTTTTGGGGGGGGTTTTTTTTTTTTTTTTTGGGGGGGGGGGTTTTTTTTTTTGGGGGGGGGGGGGGGGGAAAAAAGGGGGGGGGGGGGGGGGGGTTTTGGGGGGGGGGGGGGGGGGGGTTTTTTTTTGGGGGGGTTTTTTTTTTGGGGGGGGTTTTTTTTTTTTTTTGGGGGGGGGGGGGTTTGGTTGGGGGGGGGGGTTTGGGGGGTTGGGGGTTTTTTTTTTTGGGGTTTTTTTTTGGGGGGGGGGGGGTTTTTGGGGGGTGGGGTTTTTTGGGGGGGGGGGTTTTTTTTTTTGGGTTTTTTTTTGGGGGGGGGTTTGGTTTTGGTTTTAATTTTTTTTTTGGTTTTTTTTTTTTGGGGGGTTTTTTGGAAAATTTTTTTAAAAATTCCAAAATTTTTAAAAAATTTAAAATTTTTTTTTTTTTTCCCCTTTTAAAAAAAACAAAAAATTTTTAAAAATTTTTTTTTTAAAAACCCTTTTGGGCCCTTTTTTTTTTTTTTTTTAAATTTTTAAAAATTTTTAAAAAAAATTTTTTGGGGGAAAAAAAAATTTTTTTTAAAAAAATTTTTTTAAAAAATTTTTTTTAAAAAAAAATTTTTTTAAAAAAAAAATTTTAAACTTTTTTTTAAATTTTTAAATTTTTAAAAATTTTTCAAAAAATTTTTTTAAAAAAAAATTTCCAAAAAAAATTTTTTTTAAAAAAAAAAAAAAACCATAACCCTTTTAAAAAATTTTTTTTTTACTTATTAAAAAAAATTTTTTTAAAAAAAAAAAAAAACCCCAAAAAAAAATTTAAGAAATTTTTTTAATTTAAAAAAAAGGGAAAAAATTTAAAAAAGGGGGTTAAAAACCAAAAAAAAAAAAAATTTTAAAAAAAAAAAATTTTTTTTAAAAAATTTTAAAAAAATTTTTTTTTTAAACCCAAAAAAAAAAAAAAATTTTAAAAAAAAAAAAATTTTTTATTAAATATTTTTTTTTTTAAAAAAAACCCCTTTTTTTTTTTTTTTTAACCAAAAAATTAAGTAAATTTTTTTTAAAAAAAGAAAACCCAAAATTTTTTAAAAAAAAAATTTTTTAAAAAAAAATTTTTTTTTTTATTAAATTTTTTTAAAAAAAAAAATTTTTTTTTGGAAAAAAAAAAATTTTTTAAAAATTTTTTTAAAAAATTTTTTTTTTTTTTGGAAAAAAAATTTAAAAAAGTTTTTTTTTTTAAAAAAATTTTTTTTAATTTAAAAATTTTTTTAAAAAAAAAAATTTTTTTTAAAAAAAAATTTTCAAAATTTAAAATTTTTTTTTAAACGAAGACTGTTCCATAGAGTAAAACATTGATCCCTCGAGATTGATGTTGGTCTGTCGTTCATCATTTTTATTTTACCAAATAATTACATTTCATAGATAATCCTGATTCTGAAATACTTTCTTTTACTTAAAGTAAATAAGTCATTAGCTGCTATCAATCAAAGTGGCCCACCTGTCCTCATAATGTTTTCATGAATACTTTAATTAAACCCCGCGTTCCTGACCTCATCATATGACAAGGTCATGGGCACAACTATACGCATCTATATATATATATAGTTGTTTTCTTGTATTAAAAATGTTTTTTAGACTTACGGTTGTTCAAGAGCGATTATTTTCCCGGCAACATTTCGATTTATCGACGAATTATCTTTTTAAGTTTAGACTCAAATGGAATCGGCCAGGAACTTATTTTGAAAATATAGGAGAGAGTGAATGGACGAATTTATAGATTTATATATTGTTCAAATTAAGTAATGAATAATTTTAACTAAACATTGAAAATTTCCATAGTATTATATAACACATTCACAAAAAAAAATATTTTACTAAAAGAACTTATAAGTTGTTATTACAAAATATTTTATTATTAATATAAAATTACTGCCAAAAGATATTTTTGAACTTGTATAACATATAGAGAAAATGTAATTTGATTATTGTGAATTACATTTGAGCAGCATTGAAATATTACGAAACACTATTTATGTAGAAGAAAGAAAAAGTTACGTATTACGTCATCAATACTTTTAATTAGTAAAAACACGACATTAAATGATAAAAACAAGAGTAGCTAGTATTAGTAACACGTAACTTACAATATTTGGCTTCTTACAAACATAAATGGAAATACATACGTTATATTAAAGTTGTAACTCGTAAATGGAATAGTACATCATTTGTGTAATATGATATGTTTGTATATTATAAACAATTATAATTGTGATGATGTAACTAACTAATGTGATGATAATTTATCTATGCATCTAAGTTGCTTTTGTAACTATAAAATTTGATTCCTATTTTCGTAAAATTTATTTAAAGACATTAAACAATTATACAAAGAGAACACTTAAAAATAATTTAATATATAATATAAGCTAGTTACACAATTGTAATCCGGGCTGGACCGTGTCTGGCTTTTATGTACACTATGTACAAATTGCCGACGTTTCGAGCACATTGCAGTACTCATCTTCAGGGCGACACACTCTGCTATATAGTCGGGGTCTCAAATTGTAACCACGGGCATTCCTGTCTTCGATGTTTCTAGCTGGGAGGCAGGTTTAGGTACGCAAAGGTCATTGTTTGTGTCCGGTTGAATTGAGGTTATGCCATATGTTGTCTTCCCAACTGATTTAAAACTATTCTTACATTTAGGTAATTTGTTTATTATGGGCAGCCAAGAATCATGAATTTTAATTCCATCATCAAGATTCATATTATTAGGATGTTTTTTAATTTCTATTGCCTCTCTGATTTTTCTTTTAAAATTATCTTTAATGGGGGCCAGAACGGTGGTTTCGTCAAATAAAATCAAATGTTTATTTTCAGTGCAGTGCTTTGCCACAGCTGATATCTCTGTATCTAATTTCTTGGTGCACCGAATGTGTTCTTTAATTCTTGTAGAAATTAGACAGCGGCTTTCACCCACATAACACTGACCACAACTACACTGTATATGGTACACTCCGGGAGTTTGAAGTTTAATCTTGTCCTTTACACTGCGTAGATAGTCTTTAATTTTCCTATGTGGCTTGAAGAATGTTTTTATATTGTATTTCCCTAAAGTTTTAGCTAATTTATCTGTAGTACCCTTGATGTATGGAAGTACAACAGTTTTAATCCTATCTGGAAGCTGGGTTACTTCTCTTGTATTATGAATGTGATTAACTTTTTGTTCTTGTTTTCTAAATACTTTTTTAATATTTACTGTCGAATATCCATTTTGTTGAAGTGTTTTAAACAATTCGTGGTTACAATTTGAGACCCCGACTATATAGCAGAGTGTGTCGCCCTGAAGATGAGTACTGCAATGTGCTCGCAACGTCGGCAATTTGTACATAGTGTACATAAAAGCCAGACACGGTCCAACCCGGATTACAATTAATTGTGTAACTAGCTTAATAATATATAATATATTTATTTTTTTATTTTTGCATAATATTTGTTTAAAAATGTATTATCAATTTAACACAAACTGCTATTATGTTTTATATTTTATATAGATAATAACCATTTTTTTCTTGCATTTAAACTATAAAAGGATTAAATTTAAAAATATATAGTATTTAAAATAGGTCGACAAGTCATTAAATCAGGATATGTAATAATATAAATTAGCATACAATTTTAAAATAAAAATAATTTTTTTACAAAGATACATTTCCCGATGTGTTGTTGTCTTTCTTGTTAGTATTGCCACTACAGATACCATAATTTATGCATAAAAATATGTATTTACATTTTGATTATTCTATAAAAAAGGCAACGTTGTTTTATACTATCATAATAATAATACATTTTCAATCCCGTTTAACAAAACAAAGACATTTCCTAGAAAAGAGTATAGATAACTCCCCAATTTTATCATTAATATTTTATCTTGAATGTTACATTTTATGATCATAAATTCGTAGATAATTACCAACCTCCCCCACAGTGCGTTGACTCCCTTTCATGTTATAAGAGACTGGATGATATTCGTCCAATTATCGCAGCCCTGGTGTCGGATTAATCCACTTCAAAGAGAACCACTTCCTTTGTCGTGGTTCCAACACAATTACTATTGGGACTAAAAATATTTATCCATTCTTATCTCAAACAACGTTTACTTCACGATCTGAAGTAAACTTCAGTCTGATTCCTGTTAAAGAAGGAAAATTTAATATCTTTATAAATTACTTGGAATTTTCATTTACTAAAGAACAATAACTTCAAAGCACAAAAAAGGTTGATCATGCATAAATAACAGGTAGTTCATGCATAATTCCAACAAGTGCTATTTTTAATGTAAACTATTCAAACTATGAACAATAGTTTATAATCTTTTAACTTAATTCTATGATTTGTAAGGTCTAAAATATAAAATTTCGTGCAAGTTAAACTAAATACAACAATGAGCAACTTTTTTACTAGTCGTCAACGTTGCTGGGCCAATCCCAGCTTCACAGATTAAAAGTTCTCAGAACAATTTTAATCAGTCACTAAACAGTTTATAATGGGTCAGGTGATAACTACTGGCTATTCATTATTCATTGCGCTATAAATAAATGAAAGTTTTTAAAGAATAGTCGGCCTTGGTTTGTAACAACGTTCACTCATCAACACTAATCACACTCAATCGAAATCCATATTTTAACGATTGGTGTTTTATATATAAATTAAAAAAATAAATAAATATACATCTGTTTTTATGTATTTATTATGTTTATTCAGTTCTTCACTGTCCTCTGTTATTATATGTATGACGTACATAATTAAATATTCAAATCCCTGCTGTCTAATTTAATAGGTTTCTAAAAAAATACTTTGAATAAATTCTACGAAATCAATTCATATAAAAACACTTTTTAGAATAAGCTATTGGGTTCGATAATATTATACAGGGTGAGGCAGACCACCCGTGCAGCATGTATAGCAGGAAAACGGTTTGGTCTAGTGGCCTAAAACAAAATGCTTTCCCCCTATATTGCATATGGGGAGTCCATTAAAAATGTTTTCATCAACCTTTTCGTAAAGAGTGTTGAAAAACTAGGGGCCATGGGTTCGAATCTCAAAATTATCAAATGCAAACCTATGGCAAATAATACATCATTTTAAAGGTCTTGTTGAAAAAAACTCATTGGTGAAAACAAAATTCATTTATCATGACACATTTCAAAATGGCGGCCATTTTTGTGAAAAATATTGACGTTTACGGAATACCCTATAGTTTTCTTACTGTTTGAGATAGGTTCATTCCAATTTCAATTTCTTACTTGCAAAACCTTCAGCTTCACTCTGATATGCCGCATGACTACTTTTATCATTATTTTGATATTGGCCCCCTAATAAGAATTTTGAAAAATTAAAAATTCCCTAAAGTCAAAATTTTTAAATAGCAACATGCATCATGTTGTATGTCATTTTAAAGCGCTTGTTAAGACAAACAAATTTTGCATTACACTTTTTTTTGTATCTCCAGTGGTTTTTGAGAAATAAGCACAAATGTGTTTTTAATAATAATTTTCCCACCTTTTTACGTTACTTTGGCCATACATTTTGTATTTTAAAAAATGATCAGATTTAAAAAAATATAAATTGGTATTTTTACTCTTAATGTCTCTTAAAAAATACACGATTTGTATTTTTTACAAGATTTGTAAATTCTTGTATTTATTTTCTAACTTTTAACATAATTGCAACCTTAAAAAATTAATAAGTAATAAGAGTATCGTACAAAAATATCCAGAATCCAACTGAATTTACTTTACTGTAGTTTACATGTGCTCGAATTGAAAACCATTATTTTCTATACATAAATCTATTCTGGAGGTGAAGCTATCTACAGCTCGCAATACTTCTTCGCCACTGATAGAATTTATACCATGTCTGATTCTCTGCATCATATCTTCGATTGTTGTTGGTCGTCTTTTGTACACTAAATCTTTCAGCCTACCCTACAAGTAGAAATCCATACAAGTTAAATCAGGAGATCTTGGAGGGTAGTTGACAGGACCACCTCTTCCAATCCACCTTTCAGGATAGTGTTCATCAAGAGTTTATCTGACGTTGTTGGCGTAGTGAGGTGGTGCCCCATCATTCATGAACCACAAATTTTCTATGTCTTCGTCGGGTATATCTATTAATAGGTTAGGCAGGTGGTTTAGCAAAAAGTTGTTATAAGTGTCTCCAACTAGGTGTTCTCTGAAGAAAAAGGGACCTATAATTTTTCTACCAAGGATGCCACACCAAGTATTCAAAGTCCAGTATCTCTGGTTATCAACCTCTCGCATCCAGTGTGGATTCTCATAGGCCCAGTACCTCATATTATGGCGGTTCACTTCACCATTACTGCGGAAAGTTGCTTCATCACACCACAGTAAATTACGAAAAAAATGTTCACGTTGTTGTAACATTTCCCTAGCCCACAAACAAAAATTCATTCTTCGATGGCTATCATCACCATGCAGTTCTTGGTGTAATGATATCTTGTATGGGTGCATTTTGTTATCTTTCAAGATTCTCAACACTGACCTTTGACTCACACCCGCATCTAGAGCTATTCTTCTGGACGAGTCAGTTGGATTGAGTTGAACCGCTGCCAAAATGTATGGTGCCGTATCACTTCTTACAGGCCTAGCTAGGGTTTTTCCTTTATTGAAATCAGGCTGAACCTGTCCTTTTTCACGCACACAACTAGCAAGTCTTTGAAAGGCCATTCGTGATTGAACTTCTCTGTCTGGATAACGTTCTGCGTAGAGATTCGCAGCAGCTGAGTAATTCTGGAAACATTCGCCTAATACCATTAGCATTTGGAAAGCCTCTTCATTTGTGTACGGCATTTCAATAAATACAGAACTATCATTCACAATAAAAGGACAAAATAAGGAGTAAAATGGAGAATTAAAGTGGTTGTCAAATAAAATAAGTTTTGTTTCAGGAACTAACATGAAGTGTACAATAATGCACTAGAACAGCTGATTTTATAAACAGCTGAAAATAATCAGCTGATTAAACAATCATAAGATTAATAATAATTGCAGTAACCCAGGAGCAAAGTATCAACTGGTTGTACAGAACAGTAAAGGCCGATTGTGAAAGGTACCTAACCATGCGAAGCGAGTAATGGTACTGTGTATAAAAACTATTAATATTTATTTATAATATTAAAGTATAAATATACAACAAACAATTTTAAATGATAAAATTACAATTATGGTGATTTCTGTTTTTTACAAAGGTCTCTTAATTTTAGCGAATCATACAAATCCGGAACCAAAAGGCCATCTGCCACATATTCCCTTCAAGATTATCTTAGTAATAAGCTTTAAACCAGATTGTAATAATACCAGATTAGTAATAATACCATATCAGTATTATTAGCAATGAAAACACAGTACTTAATGTAAAACGCTTTTTGCCTGTATTTGTCAAATTGAAATATCTTAATAAAAAATAAATTTGCTTACATAATTCCTTATTTCGATTTACGCAATTAAAATGTTAGATTTTGACTCAGTGCTTTCATTTTTGGATGTCAATGGCCAAAGTAACGTAAAAAGTTGGGAAAATTATTATTAAAAACACGTTTGTGCTTATTTCTCAAAAACCACTGGAGATACAAAAAAAAAGTGTAATGCAAAATTTGTTTGTCTTAACAAGCGCTTTAAAATGACATACAACATGATGCATGTTGCTATTTAAAAATTTTGACTTTAGGGAATTTTTAATTTTTCAAAATTCTTATTAGGGGGCCAATATCAAAATAATGATAAAAGTAGTCATGCGGCATATCAGAGTGAAGCTGAAGGTTTTGCAAGTAAGAAATTGAAATTGGAATGAACCTATCTCAAACAGTAAGAAAACTATAGGGTATTCCGTAAACGTCAATATTTTTCACAAAAATGGCCGCCATTTTGAAATGTGTCATGATAAATGAATTTTGTTTTCACCAATGAGTTTCTTTCAACAAGACCTTTAAAATGATGTATTATTTGCCATAGGTTTGCATTTGATAATTTTGAGATTCGAACCCATGGCCCCTAGTTTTTCAACACTCTTTACGAAAAGGTTGATGAAAACATTTTTAATGGACTCCCCATATGCAATATAGGGGGAAAGCATTTTGTTTTAGGCCACTAGACCAAACCGTTTTCCTGCTATACATGCTGCACGGGTGGTCTGCCTCACCCTGTATATTTCACATTTATGTTTGTTTAAATTGCTCGTACTTTGAAGAGACAATGGTGGGCAGGGGTCAGTTTCAGAGCTCAGTGTTTCTAAGAAATATCTTTAAATTGTTATGTTTAGGAATATTCATCACTGAGATAGTATATTATTTTATAGTTATGAAGTTAATTTAGAAATGTCTTAAACACTCTTTTAAATTCACTCTGTGAATGATAAGAATTGTTCATGTTGAATGTCTCTATTTTTTTTAACACATTTTTAAAATGATAATATCTTTGTTCAGAACTGGTTATAAAAGTAATCTTATATAATTTTAAAGTCAAAGAAAACCCATGATACCGTAAAAATAAACTATAGATATATATTATTTCTGCATTTAACAATTATCATGAGGTACTACATAAAAACTACTGCTTGAGATATGACAAACTACAGTTACGTCAGCTCGAAGTAAAATAGCAGTATTACACAACTTGACATGTATTAGAGGCATCAGAGAGGAATTTCATTTTCTATGTTGATGAAGAAGATTCGGGACCAGAGACTGCTCGGAATGTTTTAGTCAGCCGGGAATGACAAATTGCACAATATAAAGTAGGTACATTTTGACGTGTTTTATTATTTATGCATGGACTATAAGTTGTTTATAATCTTAATGAAACATTCATAACCTGACGTAACGCATCAACTATCAATCTACATAAATATACCTGATTAAAATATCTTAATCTTTTCCCCCCACATTTCACGTAGTATTATCTGCGTAACAGTACGTTATGTTTAGAATGTGTTACATACAACATCTTCAAAAGTGCAATGTAAAAAATATTAGTAGTGATAGAATAACTAGAGTTAGTTTAATATAGAACAGGAAAAAAACAACATCAACGTTAAAAAATTCAAATTCTAAATGGACAATTTTAAATTAAGACTGCAATTTTAGGCTATTTTATAACATAACATTTCAGAAAGGACATTTGAGAAAATTTTATTTCATAGCATATCTTAAATATTTTATAGTTTATTATTCAAATTTAACACCCAAGATAGATTAAATATAATTTTAAAACTAAACATTTTAGTATTGTTTTAATTTCAATATAAATATAACAGATAATAATAAATAAGATGACCTAAATCAATATTTAGTTTGCAAACTTCTGATAAAATGTCTTCTATGTCATTTTATTCTTATATTATAAACGACAATTTTTGTATTTTACATAGAATAGTCCAGTTTAAAATTTATATCCGCGTCAGATATAGGTTAGGTATAATACACGATTAGGTATAATCAGTTATAGGACAGTATAATACATTTGTTGAATCAGCTAAATCACTTTACCTAAATATAAACCTAAGACAACTACATTGTACTGGTTTTAGTCGCCCGATGACAAGAGACGTATTTGTCCAAATACTTAAGGAATATAATATTATTTTATAAATACTTTTTCCTTTGTATGTAATTTATTATTTATGGATTAGAACATTGATATAATTCCATGAATATGTTTGTTATATTGATTTATTTTGATTTAACTGAATTAATAAACTCCATTTTTAATTAATTACTATTATTGCCTATCATGATAGAATAAAAATTAATTATGGTATTGAAACTAAGTTAATTAATTTAGTCAGGCGTAAATATTCTTCTTCTTTCATGTTAGATATTGCCGTCCTCAATATTTTGCACAGTTTACTTATTTTTAAAATACTACGTTAAAATCATACCTGATGCAAGCAAAGTTTTTACCGTAAGCTAATAAATTATTTTATGAGACTTTGTTTTTTACATAGAGTTTCATTTTGATTGATAACAATCCCAAAAGAATGTTACTATAAAATATTTTACATTTATTAATTATCTCTTTATCGCAACAAAGAGTAACAAAAGAAAAAAATATAAAAGCTGTTTAATTGTTACTAATGCTAACCATACTGTTGTATTAATGTATCATATTTTACTATAGATCACTAAACTCAGAAGATTTTATAACCAAAAACTATGTTAATTCGGTTTAGAATATTACATAAAGTTACATCTAACCCATGTTTAACCTGCATATCAAACGTTTATTTATCATTAAGGAACTGACCAAAGTAATTGTGGTTATTAGATTACAAACGAGTAAAGGTGAAGGAGTATTATCTCCTTCTAAGACGATAGATAGTTTATATTGTTAGCTAGGCAATCAATGATCGTACGAGTCATAATATTATTATATGTTACAGTATGCACAATGTCCTACAGCTGATTACAAGTAGGCCGACACAGTCTGTGTTCCATTGTTGACGTAGAATACTAAACAGGGCGTTAGACACGCCCTTGCTCGTTCTTTATAACATAAAATTATAAAGCTACCAAAGAGGGTGGGAGTAGGACACTAACATTATAATTCATACAATTCTTTACCTAAAAAATGTGTCTTATAAACCATGATTTTTTTATATCATTCCCAAACAAAATAAAAAAGCATGTACCTTAACCATGATTTTAACAATATATATTTTAAATCATTATTTTCTTTCAAAATAGTTCTTATTCTGAGGGTTTATTACTATTAGAAACTTACCATTTTTTAATATAATTGATTATATTCCAGAATAAGAAAACATTTAATTTCAAATGTAGGAAAGGTTTTTAAATTTATGTTTCTAATTTTTGTTACATCACATGGTATTCTTAATCAATGTTAATTTTCGTGGACATTATTGAGCGGCTTTCACCCACATAACACTGACCACCACCACACAGTACAATATACAGTCCAGGGGCTTGATATTTAACCTGGTCCATTAAATAGCGTAGATAATATTTGTGGTAACATGAACATTGTGTATACTGCAATCAGACACGGATAAACTCGGATTACGGTAGTATAAATAGTTTAGACACTAACCGTGGAGGTCTCCTTATGAATATAAAGTGTTCTTGTTTGTTTGCTTCTTCTGTCAAACATGGATGTTTGATATTTTTAATATATCTAACTGTAAGCATTAAAGACGGAAAATCAATCATCTGGTATTTCGTTTTTTGGGAGGAAATCATCAGGTAACATCGCTTGTTCTACACCACCCTTCTTTTTTTTAAATAAATTCTACTTTTTTAGAGAATAAAACGGACCTTTCAGACCAACATGAGGAATTTATATGCAGTTGGCAATGTCATCCAAACCTAAGGACTGTATTTTATTCAATCGTGTTTGAATCAGATACATGGATGAAACCACATGTTCACAGAGAAATACCACTCCAACTGTCCATTTATCTAACAGTCTATGACTAAAGCCCACTTTGGTTGTCAGTGTTCAAAGGCAACCAATTTCAATATGGACTGATATAATCGTGTAATAGAGTTCAAAAATCTTTGTATTAAAATATATATTTTTTTAACAAAGTTTAAATATAGTTATATATTTATTAATATAATATAATTCACTTAATAAAATAATATATGTTTTTCAATTTATTTAAATGTTGTTTAGGGTAACAATATATACACATTATTCATATTAATATTATACAGTACAAGTAAACGTCACGCAACACAGATTTATTACAATATAAGCACCAAATGCATAAATATACAAGTACAAAATGCACAAATATTATGTTCACAAAATCTGTGTTGCGTGACGTTTACTTGTACTGTGTATGTACCAACACGTATTATGCTAATCAAAAAACTATTAATATTATACAAAACTTCAGCCTGTAAAAAATTTATTTTTAAAACAAGCCCCTCCAACTTTTATCTTGTATTCATAGTGATAGGAAGCTAAAAATGGTAAGGAAAGGTGTTCTAAGTGGTGTAGACGAAGTAGATATCGACACCAGTGGGCAAAGTTGTTAAAATAGAGACTTGTTCAGTGTAGGGTGTTCTTTCTGTTATGGTTATAAATTATAATTACACTTTTATAGTGCTTGAGTGAGTTTTTCAGATGCAAAAGCTTGAAGTTTAAAAAATCTGACAATGTACATGTAATGAACATCAACAAATAATATTTATTTAAAAAATAAATTGTATAATACAAATTTACCATAACATGTGATAGGTCATTTAATATACTATAACACATTTAAACATTTAAGGAAATCATTCATGTAGAAGATATTACATGTACATACAGCTACAAAAGGATCTGCTATTTTTATATATTTTACAATTAAATTTGATCCCATAAAAAATGGTCTCATACTTTCTTAATTGTGGTTGAATTAAAATAATTAAAATTTAGATAGACAACAAAGCAAGTAGATCTGTTATTCTTAAATTTAATACATACTTTTCTAGCAAACGAGTCCTATTTTATGTCTAAATTTACATAACATCATCTAAACCTAATCAATGTATAATATGTATTAACATTTTTCAGTTGTTTGGATTTTCAGGTTAGAACATTGATTCATCCAACCTTTATTGTTAGCATTTAAATATGTATAAACAATAACACTTTAACTTAAAATTTAAGTAATCTTATTTTCATGTCCCTTTTAAGTGGCTTAGGTTAAAATGCCGGGTATTATACTTGAATGTTGATTTTGGTAGGTTACTCATTAAGATGACTACATATAATAAGATACGGATGGTTCTTTAGTATATTATTAACATTAATTTTAAATAAATGGTTTCTTTAATAAAACAAGGATGCACAGTAGACTTGCCAGAGTACATGAAGCTATTGAGTACATAAGACTGGAACAGTAACTGAACTGAACGATTGCAGTTACCGGAACATATAGCTTTGATCAGAGTTCTTACAATTTCATGGAAATATCCTTCAAGCGTATTTATATATTGACGTCATTACTTTTTTAACTATCGATGACCTTCGTTTGTAACTTTAAAAGTGCATTATTTTCTTCTTATAAACTCTAAACTACAAAAAGGAATTCATTGTTGGGGAGGAACTTACAGTAAAACAATGGAACAAAAAATAAGAAAAACTGGTAATAATAAAACCGAGCTGATAATGCACGGAATTTTATAAAAAAGCAAAAGTCTCAAATTTTATATTTATAAGGTGCTTGATAAAATGTCAGCCGACATTAAATTATGTAGATCGCTGGTTGACCACAACAATAAAGTAAAATCATGGCTTTTTACTTTTGAGAACATATTATAAATGCTACATATCCGGAGTTAGTCTAATTTAGTTATATACTAACTGCCAATAATTTTTAAATGCTTATTTATATTACTAACAAATTCTAGGTCTTCGGGGTTCGTACATAGCCGGCAAAAAATGCCGGCAATGTTTGTACATAGCCCATTGACGCGGACGAACCCAGAAGACCTAGAATTTGTTAGTGAGAGTGACGACCGTGGAAGCCTATCCATGAAGACTTATTTATATTATTATTATAAGTATTACAGTAGAAGTGGGCTTATGTTTATTTTGTTTTTTCCCTGTTTTGTTTCCTTTTGAGAAATGTGTTAATATATTATTATTCAATTTCAGTTCAATTTTCAATTCAATTCATTTCAAATGAATTCAATTATTCAATTCAGTTTAGTGAGTACTGTAGCTGACAACATAAACTCTGTAAGTTCTTTTAAATGTTTTTAATCTTTTAATCTTTTTTATTTACTTTTCATTTAAAATCTATGTTGATTTTAAAATACGTTTTACCTGTTATTTACTAAGGTAAATATATATAATTCATTAGTTTTTTATTTAACTACTAGGAGTATATCTTCTGTTATAGTTAAGATGCTGCACAGGCTCGTCGTATTATTTATTTGGTTATTTAGGTAGCCTAAGCTCTGTATTATTTTTTTATTGCTAAACCATCGCAACTGGTTAAAGATGGTGTAGTAATTATAAATAAATATATTGTAATTTTGTAATCATAAGTTATCGAAATATAAATCATTGTAATTATTATTATTTATGAAATAGTTCATGACATAACATAAAATTAAATACATTTCTTTTAAATTACATTAAAAATATATTTTACAAATGTTATGAAAGTACTGGCCATATTTATGAATGTCTGGTATAGTTTAGAATAGTTTACTTTTACCTATACATTGTGTTATTGGGTATTAATTTTTATGGTTTTTTTTCATAATTAGTATTTTTCAAAAGACATTTCTGAAAATGATTTATTTAACCATATACACTAATAATTTTTGTATCATAAATCTTAGTTTCTAAGAGCTTACAGTGTTATTAAAAAACCTTTACCCCATACACCTTATGATTCATAAAGTGTTTAAAAAGTTAAATTGATAAACTATAAAACATAATTTGGTAGGTGAAACATACATAAGAGAGAATGAGGCATATCATAAACCTATGAAGATCTCGAATTAGGTTACAGTAATGTAATAAGATATTAAAATGCTCGCATTAAAGATGGGTAGGACAATATTTTGAGTATATATAGGAATATAGTCAATCCTAAATTATTAATGATATTATTTATAAATCCTATTCTTAAGAATCTCATATAAACTTCCACTCATCACTTTTTTAGTAAATAAATAATTGCTAAATTTATATTTAAATAATTTTGAAAATATGAAGTTATTTACCTTTTTAAAACTAAAAATTAAAAATATCTAATGAAAATTCATAAAGAGGCCTATTAATTGATAAAAAATTATGTAAGACTAGTGTTGGTAACCATTAGACTCCTACAGACGATTTGTAAAGGTTTATATACTGTCTTGGTGTTATAAAGTACGAGTTATGGATTATTATGGTTATCTTCTCGTATCTTCTCGTATTATGGAGAATGTGGTGAGTTGGTTAGTAGAAATGTCATTGTGGATTTCCAATAAGAAAACTCAATAGCTAAACCAATGTCAGGCAATGAAGCTGTTATCGTTCCTACACACTCGCTACATTTAATATACAATTTCACCCCTATTCTTAGAGGGGCATGAAGCTCCCTTAACACCTCAGATGTTTTATCAATGATTCAAATTATTCTTAGTACATTACGTTTATCTTATACATCCAGTACATACCTCAATAAAAATTAATTAAATAGATTTTTTTTAACAAAAAGGTAGAGAGAATAAAATAAAGTCTTTTGAAATAGTATTAATGTTTATTATATTTAACTCATGTAGACGGTATAAAAAAACTATATTTTTAGGAATGTGAAAACTAGATGTTTAGAATTTGTTTTAGATGGGTGTGAATAGGTAAAAAAGTACAAATTTACCTTATTTGTACCGTAAAAATGCTTTAGTTATTTCAAGAAAGCCATTTCTCGATTGTCACTAGGGACACACCATCAATAATACTTGTGTCAATGACAGCCCCTTAACAGTAATAGCCGAGCTACATCCAGTTTTACCAAATTATCCAAACTCTTACATGTTTATTCCATATTTATTATACTTAGGTGGATACAGTATTATTGATACGAGCGTCACAGCGGCCTATAAGGTTTTGCACCATGAAATTTGGCAAAAATATTCTTTTAGGGCTTTAGATGCATATTGAAAAAGGGTTTACACATTTTTTCTCTCTAAAAGCTAAATTGTTCTCTCAATGGGGAAATAAATAAGCCCAAATCAGACAATTAGATCCTTTTTCACCGTTTACCATTCAAATGTGATCGCTTATGACGTTATTACTTGTCACAAGAAGTTATTTTGTAACTTTCTCTCCATGCAGTGTAACAAAAAATAATAAAAATACACAAGTGAGGCAACAGGAATGTATAAAGTGCCACAGCATGCAGGGCTATCAACAAAGTTGTAATAAAATGCTTCATCTATTCTTAAAACAATATATAAATTTGAAAATATATATGTTCGTGTTTTTATTTAAATAGATTTTGTGGAAGTTTATTGCTATTGATATAACTATCTGCGTATGTAATTTAATATAATAAAATTTTTTTACCTCAAACACAACTCATTTATTACATATATATGTGCGTATGTGCGTGCGTGTGTGTGCGTGCGTGTGCGTGGAGTGCGTGCGCGTGTGTGTGTGTGTGTTTTTGTATGGTTGTATAAGATATAGCTGAGATAAGAAATTGGATTTAAATGATCACGATGATAGTATAAATGTTTGGGGAAATGTAAAAAGTTCGTTTATTAAGTGAATAATGCGTATAACATGTCCTATAAATATAAGCTTCATTTATGTGTAAACTGGTTTTATTTTTACAAGGAGATACATTACGACATAGTGATCCATGTATTTCTCCTGGATACTTACTAAAAATATTTTGAAGGCTTTGTAATATGTGTTTGGTAACTATATTCCTTACTTAAAAATATACACATATTTTTAATATTTCAACGGGAAAGTTTTAGTATTTTATATTAATGTTACGTTGAAATTCTTTTTCATTATTTTGGCCATTAATCCTGTAGGTGTTTCGCAAACTTTGGTTTAAAAGAAGAACTTCACATAAGTCAAACATTACCTAAAAATTTAATAGTACACTTCACTCAAAAACAATCGATAGGTGTGAATGATAACATTGGAACACGTTATCTTGTTTACTGGTGACATTATAGCCAACATGTACAAAATGAAGATATTCCATTAACTTTATAAATGAAATTCTATACCATTAAATTCTAAATTGAAATAAAACCTTAAACTCTTATCGTATAGGCAATTTGTAACCGAATAACACACTGTAACCGAAATTAACTAACTCTGTACGAACACTTTGAATATTTGTATTGTATAAGTGTTTTGATTGTTATTCATCTTGACGGTACGTCTAATAATATGGCCCATGAAAATAATATTTTCCTTTAAAACACCTGTTTAAAAAGGCCATACTGAAATTTTACCCTTGCAATTTGCAGGTCATAGTAATATAGATACAACAAAAATAGTTAAATTCAAAACCAACCGAGCACATTGCAATATACTATGTATTTAACTACAACTGTGATAAATCAGGTCAGTCATAGCCATTGACAAGGACTCAATTACTAAAATTATGACTACTAAGCTTGTATTTAATATTTATAAATAGCAATATATTGTCTAGTTCGGTCACTTTGATTGCGACTAATTAGAGAACCTGTGTGAGAGAGACAATAATTCTTCTTCCACCATTGAACCAACGTGTCGCTGTGCCACTTAACATTTCGTCATCATGGATGCGCAGTGGGAAGCTCCGCGTATTACGTCATCGTGCTAGGTGACCAAAATGGGTACGGAATATGAAGGGAACGGAAATATAGTACAGGGAACTGGTAAAGGACCCGAGGTAGAAGTGAAGAATCAGCTGTTTTTATCAATTTGTTGTCAATAGCGATTCATATTGAGGTTATATTATGATTTGAATTGCGCTATTATCGTTTTATATATGACATATATTTAGTACATATTAAGAAAGTAAAATTAGTAATAAAATCATGACCTAGTTCTTGTTATTGGTACAACTTATTACAATTGTAATAAAGGTTCTTGAAAATTAAAATAATATCTCCAGCATATGTTTGTAATCTAATATTTTATTTGACAGAAATTACGAATAGAAATGGGTAAGTATTGTTAAAAAATTTTATATAGTGATAAGTTGTTATACAAATATTTAATGTAAAACCTTTAGGTTTAATTTGCTTTGTTATTGAACAGGAAGGCTTGTTTACATAATAAAACCAGGAAATCGTATTTTCAACAAATTTTTCACTGTACCCCTGAAATTTATCTTTGCTATTGCACCTGCACATTTCAGTAAATTTATGAAACAATATCTCCATTATTTAGCTAATTTTATAATAATTCGTAAGGTGAACGATAAATAATTTTATATTCTAACTGAATCCTTATTTAGTATTTCATTTTTGACATCTACTCAACCAATAAAATATATTATTATTCAACAGTTTTCGATGTTTTATAAAAGTTATATTCTCACTTGATTAAAAAAAAAAAATCATTCCATTACAATTTAATCTGACATTTGATAAAATGGAATTATTACTTTGATTTCTTCACTTACAACTAAAGTACTAAGTAAAAAAAAAAAAGGCTTTGTATACATTTACTATCGATATTAATGCTTTAGTAGTATTTAAATAAATATATCAAAATTAATAGTTGAAAAACCTGAGGCCTTTTTAAAATTACTAAACATTTATAATTTACAAAAAAAAACCCCAAATTAATGAATAACCTTAAAGAACTAATAAAAATACTACAAAAGTTATTTATTTATACTTACAATTACTTAGTAAAGCTACAAAGTAGAATCCGTAGCTATTTGGGATTTCTGGAACATTTTCATCTGTACAAAACTAAACAAAAAGTATTTGTCTATGTTATTAAAGGCAAGATATAGATGCTCAAAAAACCCCTTGGTATATTAACTTTATTATTAAAGCCGTAATTAAAATATTAAATTTTTACATTTAACACAAGCCTTCAATGTTTATTCGGAAATAAATAGAGAAGAGGATAGAGAAGGGAACAAGATTCGAAGTAGGGATACTAAAGAATGGTGATAGATCCAATATCCATTCTGTTGCCCTGGCTATTGGGCTATTAATAAATAGTCCTTTCTGAGCTAAGTCGAACTCAGATAGTAACAATGACTACACTTGTTCATGTACACTCATTCTAAATCCATATTCGTCGATATCTTGACGATCGGCGTCTTAAGAATAAATAAATTAAAAAAATCTCTTTACCTATAAAAGACTGACGCAGAAATAATAGTGTGGTTCAAAATGGATTAGAGAAGGCAGCAGAAGATAACAAATAATCTACTATCAACTCTGTTTATCACACTTTTGTAGAGGAAACTTATAAAATTAGGTTAGTTGTATTTATTATTAAAATATTTATAATTTTCTTTTAGTTTTTACCATTTTATCATTTATAAATGGATTTTAAAATATTATTTAGTATAATAATAAAATGATCAAGCAAAAACGGACTGTTGAATTATGGTATTGTATAAACTTACAATATAGTCAAACATACCTTTGTTTACCTGTTACACAACAAAGTTCTTTATCATTTGATCACATCTAAAATAATATTTATTTTTTTTTTTTAATGTTTTTAAACATGGAGACATATAAAGAAACATTTAGATAATCACTATTCCTAAGTAATAAAAAGCTCTGTTTAGACAAACTGTAATAATTGACTCGCCATACGAAAATGAGATGTTATATTGAGCTGAATTATAATACAGCCTGTTAAAACGTGTTGATTAATATATAGTCCCTTTTTGATCAAGTATAATTAGTAAAGATTAAAACAAACATGTTACTTATCTTAGAAATATTGATTTTCAGAGTGTTTCTTTGTTTACAAATATTGTTTACTTTTGTCTGTGTAAATTTCTTAGAGACCAAAATTTTTGAACCACAAAAGAAGGGGCCATATAGGTCATATATATGTTAATAGGTATGGTTTTGTCAGTGTTTTTGGGCTATCAAATGAATTTCGAGACAAGGTCAAAATTTAAACAATGATATGACGTGGAATGTAATATTTTATCAACATACACCCTTTCTTTCAATTTTCCTAACTCTGATCATGAGGGATTGATTAAGTTATTAATAAATTTAATTTGTAATTTAAAAGTGTAGTTTTTAGCTTGTATCATATAATTTGTTTTTAATGTGATTAAATTTCAAATAAAGACATTAGTAAAAATGTCAATAGTCTACCAAAATTTGTGTTATTTCATCCTATTACTATAGAAGAAATTACATACTTAAAATTATTATTGGCAAAACTCCCAGGTGGCATTTTAACGTTTCAATAGATAAATGAAAACAATACAATTTATGCGCCTAGATAATTAACGTAATGCTGTAATCAAACTGCGTGGAAGTAATGTAAATTGAACACGTTGTATTTTCTCACCAATGTAAAAACAGTATATAATTTAGTCCCTTTCCAACCCACCTTTGCATGCTAGTTCAACGAACTATCTAGCTATGAAGAAGCAAAGTTGTAAAACCTTGAACCAATCTATGAAAATATAGTTTAGTAGTTTATGTAATGAAGAAAAACAAATGTATTTAGTCTGCGTAAAGAAATGGGTCCCACTTTTTAGGAACTCATGGATTTTTAGTTTAAAATATATCACTAATACTTTTAAATATTTCGCAATTTATTAAAATTAGACAACTTTTGTGATAGCTTTTAAATACATAAAGTGTACTTAAAATATTTGGCTAAGAGTTTAATTATTGGTATTTATGTTTAATTTTGAAAGTTAAAAGGAGAGGAAACACTTTAAATTGAGGTTTCATAGTGACAAACACTTATATTCAGATATTTTTTTACACCTTCAAAAATATCATTTAGTTAACTGGTGTAGATACAGTGAGAATTTTCCTATAAAAGGGAACTTAACATATAATCTAAAGTTTGGCATTGAAGCTGTTATCATTTCTCCACACTCACCACACTGATACTATCCCATCCCCATACTTTAAGGGCTACGGTTCATACTTCAGATAGTTGGACTGTATTATAGATACTTACAGGCAACTTACCTTACAGAGCATTCTCTCTCCCATTAGAAATGTATTGAAAATTAAATAAGAACTTAATGTTTTCAAATATAACACAGCTAATTTTGGTATTTAATTTCTTAGATAATAAATTAACCTAAGTAAAACAAATGATTCTTAAAAATTACATTTCATATAATTAAGTGTTTTAACTGAACATTTTACATAGAATCAGTGAAAAATTGCTTTAACTAAATTAAATATATTATATTGAACATAATATTAATCTCATAAAGAACCAACGGCAACTATACTTGAAATGAAAGTAATTGATAATTGTTTAACCATTATTCTGGCATGATTTTCATCAATCCAGAATTAGCTTCTTAAAACAACAACAGTATTGAAGACTATTTGACAAGAGAATACATTTATTTGTACTGTTACCGTATTTATTGGTTATTGTAAATTAAATAGATAAAATTATAGAAAGACAATAAAAACTCTAATCATTGCTATGACATTTGGTGAATGTCTATTTTTTAAAAAATATTTTTCATTTATTCTATCTAAATAAAATAAAACTTTTTTAACAAACCACGAGGTGAGACAAGCCGAGGTATAACGTAGGTAAAACAGAACCTAAGATGAGCTACCCTCTCCACTAAAAGTGCTGTATCCCTTAAGTGCGGTCAACAATAATGTTAGATTTACCTAAATTTATCACTTTAAATGTTTACATTTTTTCTTAACAACTTAAAATAAGAATATGTATTTTTTGTTTATTATCAAGTATAACTAACAGGAAATATTCATTTTAACAAAATTGGGATATGAGTCCTTCTACAGTGCTAGTAGTTGGTGTTGCAAACAGAGAGTCACAGGAATTTAAAATCCTAAGGTTCCACTTTAAATTAATAAAGGGGCCCAAAAAATTGTTCCTCGACATTTAATTTATAATTTAAACATTGCACTGGTGTAAGTACATAAAATACTTATTTGTTGTTAGATATTTTCTTCAGAGGTTTTAACATTTATTCACTACCGGCTTTTAATAAATGTTCAATAACCCTTTGGTCTCATATTGTAGCTTGTTGGGATTATTAATGCAAAACAATTATTTACTTTTTGAAATTTATAGCAATAACATCGATAAAAACATTTAAAGTAGTAAATTAAGTTCTTATGAGTTCTAAAACTAACTTTAAAGTTAACATTCGTTTTACAAATAATCAAGTAATTGTTGACATTTTAGAGCATTTCCATTGTTTTTCTAGTTTCACGAGGTTCAATTATTCTCCAAATACAAGGCGTCACT
>JAQJVL010006447.1:0-29012 GCA_035578905.1 Stictocephala bisonia | reverse complement strand
TTATATTTTATTTCAGATCATTTTGCATTTATCAGTCTCCTATTTTTCTTACTAGTAAACAAAGTGAATATGAAAAAAACTTGAAAGAAAATATGTTTTGGTGAGTAACATTTGAATTTTTTTTTTTTAATGTATTGTTCTCTTTTATGTAAATTTTATCTTTGGTTTGTTAAGATTTTAATGGTAAAAAAATAAATATTATAGCAGTTCAAATTATTTATTTATTTTCACTATCATTTTGGTGACCACCAACAATGATCTGGAGCAAATACAAATATTTAAAAAATATTTGGCATTGATAGGGATAAATAAAGTGGTGTGTATTTAGGATTTTTTTTTAAATGGATGAATTTATTTAATCATGTAATTGACTTCAGTGCACACATGTACACTCATTACACTCTTGGTTTTTCTTTAAATCTTAAGAAACATATAATAATTTTGTGTAGGAATAATATCTTGTATTACACTTACCATATAAATACATAAAAAAAGACTTTATTAATAATTAATACACTTTTTGATTACACAATTAATTCTTAGCAAAATAAATTAAGTAAATTCCAGTTATAATGTGAGTTTCAGAGGATAGCATTACTTGTGTTCAAGGCGGTACAAACAAACTTTGTAACTTACAAAGTTATTATTGAGTAGAATAAATAATGATGTTACTTACACTGTTAACCGTTTCTAGTTTCAGATGTTAATGTTAGTTTTGGTTTAAATGTATGGCATATTTCTAAAGATTGTGTTGCTTGCAGGTTTGGGTCCCACCTGGCTTTGGTCAGGACGTAAGAGAGTGGCAGCCAACTAAAAGCACTGTTCTTAAGGTTTTGAGCAGAGCTGGTTCAACACTAGATATTCACACCCAAACCATGGACCACAGTGACGCTGATGAACTAAGTATAGGTACAGTTTATAGGATCATGCAACTGTCATTATTTAAAAACTTAATAGTAGCCTAATGTTAACTATCTTTCTCATTCAGACATAAATATTTTCATTCACGCTTGAAATCACGTTCATTAGTGTTTGTTTCCGAGAAACAACGCTAGGAAGGATTGTTAGTGATTGCCTGAAGTAATGAGACCTATAAAATTAAGCCCAGATTTATGCTTCAAGCCATGTACCTGGTTGTGCATGTTTCAACATGATATTTACATTAATTTCATGTTCAAACCTGTAAGTACCTGCCTTAAAATACATCTCTAGGATTAATCCTTAGGGTAGAATGCCTATGTGCAATTTTTTTATCATTTTTAAATTAATCATGAAGAGTCAAAAACCATTGTTAATGTAGAATGAAAAGATATAGTTAGATGGTAAACTTTCTTGATTACTTCTAGTAAATGTTATAATTGTTTGGTTTTTAGTAGACAAATTTCATGTTCTTTTAATTTTAATATTTTATTTACTATGAAATAAATGTGTTTTTCTATTGTAGATGGTTTTGGAAGACTGGAGCCTTCTGCACGCCTATCTGCAGACCACAATTTGGTGAGGTCCATGTCCCCGGTTCCTATGATACGCATGTCCAGTGATAATACACAGGCCACATTAGTGTCTGCCCATAGTCACAACCATGGACTTCAAGGCCAACACATATTGTCTGTGAATATGTTCAGCAAGGAGCAACTCAATGACATATTTAACCTGGCGCAGACATTGCGGGTCTATGTTCTTAAAGAAAGACCTCTAGATCACATTCTCAAAGTAGGTTAAGAGTGGTAACACTTCATTAAATAGCTTTTATTACATATATTTTTATTTTATTATTTTGTTTTTGCTTATTTTTCCCCTTTTGGTTAAGTAGCACTAAGCCCAATTTTCAATGTGTTGCAAAAAACAAACGCATGGCACAAGGGACAGAATATTGCTCTATTAAATATCTCACAATTTATGACTGTAGTACAAAGTCCATTGTGTATTGTAATGTATTTGTGACTTACTTTAATAAAAACTTAGTTATAAAAATGATTACATAATATTTTCATCAACTAAAGCATGACTTAAAACAAAACATTATTAGTAGACAATAAGTGGCAGAGCAAGACTCAGGTCTCTATAGTATCACGGAAAATGAAGGCGCTACCTTTTAATTAATTAATTATATATTTAAAAATGAAGGCGCTACCTGCAATACAGTATTGAAATGCGGGACTTGCCTACTAAAACATTAAGGCGCTTTTTATTTATTAATAAATACACTGTTAGCATACCTATTTAAATTAATTTTTTATTTAATTTTTATCAACTTATTAATAAATACACTGTTAACCTAGCTTTATTATATAACATACACTGTTAGCCTACCTATTTAATTAATTTTTTATTTAATTTATATCATTTTTTGTAATAAATACACTCTTAACCTAACTTTTTCCATGTTATACTATATAAAATGCACTTTTTTGTCCAATATTTTCCATGTACGTACTTAACACTCTAGGCAACCCGCAATACACGTTTTATTTAAAAATCAAGGGGCAGCTATTATTTATATTAATTATTTACTTCTTTTTTATTTTTATTTAATACACCGTTACTCCCCATATACTTATCTATCTAATCACAGTTGTGTACGTACTTAACACTCTAGGCAACCCGCAATACACGTTTTATTTAAAAATTAAGGGGCAGCTATTATTTATATTAATTATTTACTTCTTTTTTATTTTTATTTAATTGTTACATACGAGGCCTACTGGTGTACGGCGACCGAGCTTTATCGCTGTTATCACATCACTTGACCTCTAAGGTTAGCATGTGGTTGATATGCACGTGGAGCGTCCATGCGGTGCTGATTAATGTAACACTGACCTCAAAGGTCAACCCGGGGCTGTTATCACATCTGCTTCCGTTACCACAAGCATTGTTTTACATCTCGTGTCTTGCACAATCTCTTTTAACGTAAACGGAGTTTCATGTCTGGACAGGCACGTGACCTAATTGCCCCAACAGTACTACACAGGATGACGTAATCGGAGTTTCAGTCTGGACAGGCGCGTGACCTAATTGCCCCCTCCCTCATCCATCCCTATATAAACGACCAACACATTCAATCTTTCTCACTTCTGCTCTTGCGCTCGTACTGATCAGACGTGTCCTCACTTTGCTCCTACTCGTTATTAAATACAATTATCTTGTAACTTATATTTTGACCTTTGTTCTTTGTACGGTATTTTGAATTTGTTTCACCCCCTCCCCCCCTCATCCATCCCTATATAAACGACCAACACAATCAATCTTTATCACCTCTGTTCTTGTACTCGTACTGATCAGACTTATCCTCACTTTGCTCCTACTCACATAATTCTTGTAATTTTGGACACCGTTCTCTGTACGGTATTTTGAATTTGTGCCCTTTGTTTTACTTTAATTTAAAGTAAATTTAATTACCAAAGATGGAATCCTTTGCCATTAATGATAACCTAGTCACCATTTCCCGTCAATTTGACACTTCCGACCCTGATCTCCTTAACGTACTTTCCGATCATAAAAATAAAATCATGGTCGAAATAAATAAACACCTAAACAGGCTCGGGGGAGTAAAATGGTACATCGCGGTCCAAATTAAATTCACAAAAATTGTTAACAACGAAGAAATCTCAACTACTCCATTCTTTCACGGCAAAACTCGTCCTTTGTTACCTTCCGATTCTCTAGATGTACAATACTCTGAGGCTACAGACAAAATTTTAGAAAGCGTGGCTAAGTGGGTAAGTCAAGGTAGTGGGTGGGTAATAGAAAATGTTTTACGACTCGATTTGTTTATTGTTAAATTTCAACCTTTGTACGCCTCTTCTTTCATACCCACCCCGAAAAAAATCTCTAACCCCATGCATGGAATTATAAATGTTAAAAATTACGATCAAAAATGTTTCCTGTACTCTGTACTTGCCCAATTGTACCCTGACCGAAATAGGCGAGTAAGCTATTATGAAATCTTAGAATCTAAATTAAACATGTCTGGGATTAGCTATCCTGTCAAAATTACCGATTTAGATAACTTTGAAAAAATGAACCCTGCTATCTCTGTAAATGTCTTTGGATTTGAAAACGACGAAATTTATCCTTTACGTATAACCAAAGAAAAGTTTAGAGCTCACCATGTAAACTTGTTACTACTGACCACTGACACCACTACTCACTACTGTCTCATTACTAACATGTCCCGACTTTTAGCTCACTTGACCAAACACGACCCAGCTTCATACTACTGTGACTACTGCCTACACAGATTTTCCTCCCAACTACGACTTACTAACCACTTACCTTTGTGTTCACCACACGGTGCACAAAAGACTAGACTACCGACTGATGACGAAAAATACATGTACTTTAAAAATTACACTCTAACTCATAAAGTTCCCTTCACAATATACTGTGACTTTGAGTCCTTTGTTGTACCTATCCCTACAGCACTGAATGACCCTACTACTTCACACACTACCAACACTGCCCATCACGTCCCCTCTGGCTTTTGTTACGTAATCATTGACAGTAATGGCAAACCAGTAAAACAACCCAAAGTCTATAGCGGTCCCGACGTTGTAGATACTTTTCTAAATTGTTTGATTGATGAGTCTGAGGAACTCTTACCAATTATTAAAAAGAATATTCCTATTAATATGTCTCCACAAGACAAAATTATCTTCCAAAATGCTACCACCTGTCACCTTTGTCAAAAACCTTTACACGGAGACAAAGTGGCCAATCATAATCACCTAACGGGGCAGTTCTTGGGACCCGCCCACAATTCATGTAACTTAAATTATAAAGTTCCTAATCACATTCCAGTCTTTTTCCATAACCTCAGAGGTTATGACTGCCACCACTTGATCCAAGGGTTAGGTAAATTCAAAAAAGAAAAACTGTCATGTATCGCTACAACCAGTGAGCGGTACATTTCAGTCACCCTTGAATCTTTACGATTTTTGGACTCACTCCAATTTCTTAACGCTTCTTTGGACACACTCGTGTCCAACTTAGTTTCTGACGGGGCATCAAAATTCAAAATTTTAGGGCAGTGTATGACCAACACAGACTTACTCTTACGAAAAGGTGTATTTCCATATACATACATGACAGACGAATCAAAATTTAACGATACTGAACTGCCTCCCAAGGAGGCGTTCTTCAATGACCTGACCAAAACACCTATCACTGACGATGACTATGCACACGCACAGACTGTGTGGACAGCCTTTAATATGACTACTATGAAACAATATCACGACTTGTACCTACTGACTGACGTGTTATTACTGGCAGACGTGTTTGAAAATTTTAGGACGACCAGTATGACTTACTACGGTATTGACCCCTGTAACGTCTACTCTGCCCCCTGGACTGGCATGGAATTCCATGCTAAAAATGACAGACATACGTCTTGAACTACTCACAGACATTGACCAACACCTGTTTGTCGAGTCTGGGATCCGGGGCGGTGTCTCCATGATACCCAACCGGTACGCCCAGGCCAACAACCCTTACTTACCACACTTTGACAACACAAAACCAACCAACTATCTCCTTTATCTTGACTGTAACAATTTGTACGGGACCAGTATGTCTGATAGACTCCCAGAGTCTGATTTCAAATGGATCGACCCCCGAAACATTGACTTTACAAAAGTACCCGACGACTCCGACATCGGTTATATTTTAGAAGTTGACTTACACTACCCAGACCACTTACACGACTTACATTCCGACTTCCCACTAGCCCCCGAACGAAAAATGGTGACATACGACATGCTTTCCCCCTACTGTAAGGACCTACTTCATGAACTCGACTACAAACCTCCAAAGACTGAAAAACTACTAACTACACTGTGTGACAAAACCAAGTACGTTGTACATTACCGCACTCTAAAACTATACTTACAACTTGGACTTGTACTGACCAAAATTCACAGAGCTCTAAGTTTTAAACAGTCCCCATGGTTAGCCCCATTTATTAACTTCAATACAGAGAAAAGAAAAGAAGCGAAAAATAACTTTGAAAAAGATTTTTTTAAATTAATGAACAACGCTACGTACGGGAAATCATTGGAAAATGTAAGATCTAGGATAGACTTTAAACTTGTAAATAACGAAAAACAATTGGTCAAATGGACAGCTAGTCCCAGACTTAAAACATTTTTTGCATACAATAAAGATATCGCGGGATTGGCTTTAAAAAAACAAACAATTTTCCTAAACAGACCCATTTATGTTGGATTTACAGTATTAGAAATTTCAAAATTAATAATGTACAACTTTCACTACAACTGGGCAATTACAAAGTATGGGAAAAACATAAAACTTTGTATGACTGACACAGACTCACTATTCTACAACGTATATACTCCCGACGTTTACACAGATATGAAAAACGAATTACACCTTTTTGACACGTCCGACTATCCACCTAGCCACCCATGCTACAGTGTAGAAAACAAAAAAGCGTTAGGAAAATTTAAAGACGAACTAAACTCAAATCCGGCTAGGGAAATAATTGGCTTGAGAGCGAAATGCTACTCCGTTCTAAATTCTAATCTAGAGGAAAAGAAGGTAGCCAAAGGCGTCCCCCGAGTCGCGATAAAAAAACAATTGAAACACGAAATGTACAAAGACTGTTTGCTTAATCATTTGACAAAAACAACATCCGCTCTAAACATCCGTAGTGAAAAACATAAAATTTACACACAACACATTTCAAAATTATCACTTTCCCCCTTTGACGACAAACGCTACATTTTGGAAAACGGCATAGATACTTTGGCCTACGGTCACCATTTAATTAACAAAAAACGAGCTTTAGAACACAACCATGATTACACAACTAAAAAACCAAAACTAAAATAAAAACGTACCTTACAAAAGCAAACTCATCTTGACGTAAGTCGTTTTAGCCCTACTCCATCCACTCCATGACTGTCCACCACTCCCTCCCCACCACATCCATCCTTATCGCACTAATGGCATCGATCCCACTACATCGGAACCTTTCTAAAATATTGGACAGTTTCTTTGTATATATGAAGATTTGTACATAACTTATCCGTAAATTTGTAATATTTGTAAATAACCGGGTCCTTTAGCAGTTTCAATGTACATGCAAAGTCTACGAGTAATACTTTGAGCAGTACCACACTGTTACAGGTTACTAACATGTCCGTAGAAACCCAATTTACGACATTGGATGGGCTCAACCCGTCCGTAGTGCAATATAAAAACCTCGTACTGGGCGGACCTTCTTCTTGATTACGGTAACTCCTACGCCAGGTAAGTAATGTTAAGTTAGTTTTAAGTAAACTCTTTTACCGTCAACTTTTAAAAAACAATCTGTAAAGTAAATTCTGTTATAATATGGACACTTTTGTAAGTTTACATAACTACAATTTATTAACGGATATCTCCAGCTCTGTGTGAATTTCTATAGAATACCGTACCATCAAGGTGAGGGCGGCCCAAATTTAATAAAAAATCGCCCGACTGTTCTCTAAGGCAGCTGTAAAACGCGTAAGACCTGAGGCGGTCCTGCAGCTTGGGGCTGGGCTAATCCCCGTAAGACCTTGAGTCGCAGTCCGGGCCCTCGTAAGGTACGTGTATGATTGAATGTTACACTCTATGGCTGGACAGTATACGTAGGTCCCGTGTGTGAGGGAGAGTAACCTACAAAAAAAGAAAAAAAACACAAAAACCTACTGTAAAAAAACAGAATCAAAAATAATAAAAACAAATTTATAAATAAAAACCCCTTTGTAAGTCTGTACGTCACATTGAAAGGCTTCTCTAAGTAAAGTGATGTCTTTACTTACAGAGGGACCCAAAAAATACAAAAAATAAATAAAAAATTATAAAAAAACAATAACTAAATAATACTGAGAGGTAGCATTTTGTTGGTTGGCTACCACCGTAGTGAGCGAGGTTGGGGCTCATTACACTAAAATACCCGTGGGGGATACCAGTCCTCTATCGGGCGCGTCCCATGGGAATTGGGCAATGCCCTTCAGTTTTGCCTTCAGCTTACTTGAGGGTAGTGAGGAATTAAATACTCACCGTGAAAAAAAACTGGTTAAATCAAAAACATTAATAAAATCTGTGAGAAAGATCATGGTATAGTACAGAATCAGGAAGTGATCTTAATAAGATATGGTAAAACTTTCTATAAAAAGAGTAAATTCCATCCAAAAGTAAAAAAAAAATCAAAGATACATACAAATTTCAGAAAAAGAGTCATTTTACATAAAAAATGTGTTGAAAAATTTTTCAAATCAAGGAAGAACTACCAACATAGTACTCTCCAAACCCCTTAAAATTTAGTTAAAATGTCAATAAATAGGATTATTTGTGTACAAAATATGTTATTATAATTCCCTAAAAGCATTAAAATTCAGTGTCATAACAATGATATTTGTTCTAAACATTAAAAACCTTTAAAATTATCTAATAGACTCTTTATAAACTTAGTTTGTGCTCAAATCAACACACAAAAGACCAAACACAAACTCTACATATAAGACTCTTGGTTGGCCACCCACCTACTCAACATACAACAACTCTGATAGATCATCCACCTAACCATTACATAAAACCTTTGATAGACCACCAACACACATGAACAACCTACCTACGTAACATCCAACACTCTTGACTTACCGCCCACCTACTCAACACACAGATAGACTACGTAACTAACCATTACATAAAACCTTAGATTGACACCCAACATTCATGGAAGACCTACCTACCAAATATACAACTTGATTAACCACCTACCTACCCATCACACATTTCTCTTGATAGACCAATCACCCTCCCCTAAAAAGACCCCTAAAAAAGATAGGTTTAATATAGCTAAAGACCTAAAGTGTTACCTAAAATTATGTTTTCTCTAGAAATATGAGAAAAAGTTAGGTTAAAAAACAATGAACATAGAAAAAGTTAGGTTAAAAAACAATGAACATAGAAAAAGTTAGGTTAAAAATATGAACACAGAAAAAGTTAGGTTAGCAAACATCCGAAAAGTTCAGTTAAAATTAACAAACTCAAAAAATGGGACATTTTTTGTGTATGTTAATTTTAACAACTTTTCGGAAAAGTAAGGATAGCAATCAACCTTTCGGTTGATTGTTAGACTTACTTTTCTGATGTTTGCTAACCTAACTTTTTCTGTGTTCATATTTTTAACCTAACTTTTTCTATGTTCATTGTTTTTTAACCTAACTTTTTCTATGTTCATTGTTTTTTAACCTAACTTTTTCTCATATTTCTAGAGAAAACATAATTTTAGGTAACACTTTAGGTCTTTAGCTATATTAAACCTATCTTTTTTAGGGGTCTTTTTAGGGGAGGGTGATTGGTCTATCAAGAGAAATGTGTGATGGGTAGGTAGGTGGTTAATCAAGTTGTATATTTGGTAGGTAGGTCTTCCATGAATGTTGGGTGTCAATCTAAGGTTTTATGTAATGGTTAGTTACGTAGTCTATCTGTGTGTTGAGTAGGTGGGCGGTAAGTCAAGAGTGTTGGATGTTACGTAGGTAGGTTGTTCATGTGTGTTGGTGGTCTATCAAAGGTTTTATGTAATGGTTAGGTGGATGATCTATCAGAGTTGTTGTATGTTGAGTAGGTGGGTGGCCAACCAAGAGTCTTATATGTAGAGTTTGTGTTTGGTCTTTTGTGTGTTGTTTTGAGCACAAACTAAGTTTATAAAGAGTCTATTAGATAATTTTAAAGGTTTTTTAATGTTTAGAACAAATATCATTGTTATGACACTGAATTTTAATGCTTTTAGGGAATTATAATAACATATTTTGTACACAAATAATCCTATTTATTGACATTTTAACTAAATTTTAAGGGGTTTGGAGAGTACTATGTTGGTAGTTCTTCCTTGATTTGAAAAATTTTTCAACACATTTTTTATGTAAAATGACTCTTTTTCTGAAATTTGTATGTATCTTTGATTTTTTCTTACTTTTGGATGGAATTTACTCTTTTTATAGAAAGTTTTACCATATCTTATTAAGATCACTTCCTGATTCTGTACTATACCATGATCTTTCTCACAGATTTTATTAATGTTTTTGATTTAACCAGTTTTTTTTCACGGTGAGTATTTAATTCCTCACTACCCTCAAGTAAGCTGAAGGCAAAACTGAAGGGCATTGCCCAATTCCCATGGGACGCGCCCGATAGAGGACTGGTATCCCCCACGGGTATTTTAGTGTAATGAGCCCCAACCTCGCTCACTACGGTGGTAGCCAACCAACAAAATGCTACCTCTCAGTATTATTTAGTTATTGTTTTTTTTATAATTTTTTTATTTATTTTTTGTATTTTTTGGGTCCCTCTGTAAGTAAAGACATCACTTTACTTAGAGAAGCCTTTCAATGTGACGTACAGACTTACAAAGGGGTTTTTATTTATAAATTTGTTTTTATTATTTTTGATTCTGTTTTTTTACAGTAGGTTTTTGTGTTTTTTCTTTTTTTGTAGGTTACTCTCCCTCACACACGGGACCTACGTATACTGTCCAGCCATAGAGTGTAACATTCAATCATACACGTACCTTACGAGGGCCCGGACTGCGACTCAAGGTCTTACGGGGATTAGCCCAGCCCCAAGCTGCAGGACCGCCTCAGGTCTTACGCGTTTTACAGCTGCCTTAGAGAACAGTCGGGCGATTTTTTATTAAATTTGGGCCGCCCTCACCTTGATGGTACGGTATTCTATAGAAATTCACACAGAGCTGGAGATATCCGTTAATAAATTGTAGTTATGTAAACTTACAAAAGTGTCCATATTATAACAGAATTTACTTTACAGATTGTTTTTTAAAAGTTGACGGTAAAAGAGTTTACTTAAAACTAACTTAACATTACTTACCTGGCGTAGGAGTTACCGTAATCAAGAAGAAGGTCCGCCCAGTACGAGGTTTTTATATTGCACTACGGACGGGTTGAGCCCATCCAATGTCGTAAATTGGGTTTCTACGGACATGTTAGTAACCTGTAACAGTGTGGTACTGCTCAAAGTATTACTCGTAGACTTTGCATGTACATTGAAACTGCTAAAGGACCCGGTTATTTACAAATATTACAAATTTACGGATAAGTTATGTACAAATCTTCATATATACAAAGAAACTGTCCAATATTTTAGAAAGGTTCCGATGTAGTGGGATCGATGCCATTAGTGCGATAAGGATGGATGTGGTGGGGAGGGAGTGGTGGACAGTCATGGAGTGGATGGAGTAGGGCTAAAACGACTTACGTCAAGATGAGTTTGCTTTTGTAAGGTACGTTTTTATTTTAGTTTTGGTTTTTTAGTTGTGTAATCATGGTTGTGTTCTAAAGCTCGTTTTTTGTTAATTAAATGGTGACCGTAGGCCAAAGTATCTATGCCGTTTTCCAAAATGTAGCGTTTGTCGTCAAAGGGGGAAAGTGATAATTTTGAAATGTGTTGTGTGTAAATTTTATGTTTTTCACTACGGATGTTTAGAGCGGATGTTGTTTTTGTCAAATGATTAAGCAAACAGTCTTTGTACATTTCGTGTTTCAATTGTTTTTTTATCGCGACTCGGGGGACGCCTTTGGCTACCTTCTTTTCCTCTAGATTAGAATTTAGAACGGAGTAGCATTTCGCTCTCAAGCCAATTATTTCCCTAGCCGGATTTGAGTTTAGTTCGTCTTTAAATTTTCCTAACGCTTTTTTGTTTTCTACACTGTAGCATGGGTGGCTAGGTGGATAGTCGGACGTGTCAAAAAGGTGTAATTCGTTTTTCATATCTGTGTAAACGTCGGGAGTATATACGTTGTAGAATAGTGAGTCTGTGTCAGTCATACAAAGTTTTATGTTTTTCCCATACTTTGTAATTGCCCAGTTGTAGTGAAAGTTGTACATTATTAATTTTGAAATTTCTAATACTGTAAATCCAACATAAATGGGTCTGTTTAGGAAAATTGTTTGTTTTTTTAAAGCCAATCCCGCGATATCTTTATTGTATGCAAAAAATGTTTTAAGTCTGGGACTAGCTGTCCATTTGACCAATTGTTTTTCGTTATTTACAAGTTTAAAGTCTATCCTAGATCTTACATTTTCCAATGATTTCCCGTACGTAGCGTTGTTCATTAATTTAAAAAAATCTTTTTCAAAGTTATTTTTCGCTTCTTTTCTTTTCTCTGTATTGAAGTTAATAAATGGGGCTAACCATGGGGACTGTTTAAAACTTAGAGCTCTGTGAATTTTGGTCAGTACAAGTCCAAGTTGTAAGTATAGTTTTAGAGTGCGGTAATGTACAACGTACTTGGTTTTGTCACACAGTGTAGTTAGTAGTTTTTCAGTCTTTGGAGGTTTGTAGTCGAGTTCATGAAGTAGGTCCTTACAGTAGGGGGAAAGCATGTCGTATGTCACCATTTTTCGTTCGGGGGCTAGTGGGAAGTCGGAATGTAAGTCGTGTAAGTGGTCTGGGTAGTGTAAGTCAACTTCTAAAATATAACCGATGTCGGAGTCGTCGGGTACTTTTGTAAAGTCAATGTTTCGGGGGTCGATCCATTTGAAATCAGACTCTGGGAGTCTATCAGACATACTGGTCCCGTACAAATTGTTACAGTCAAGATAAAGGAGATAGTTGGTTGGTTTTGTGTTGTCAAAGTGTGGTAAGTAAGGGTTGTTGGCCTGGGCGTACCGGTTGGGTATCATGGAGACACCGCCCCGGATCCCAGACTCGACAAACAGGTGTTGGTCAATGTCTGTGAGTAGTTCAAGACGTATGTCTGTCATTTTTAGCATGGAATTCCATGCCAGTCCAGGGGCAGAGTAGACGTTACAGGGGTCAATACCGTAGTAAGTCATACTGGTCGTCCTAAAATTTTCAAACACGTCTGCCAGTAATAACACGTCAGTCAGTAGGTACAAGTCGTGATATTGTTTCATAGTAGTCATATTAAAGGCTGTCCACACAGTCTGTGCGTGTGCATAGTCATCGTCAGTGATAGGTGTTTTGGTCAGGTCATTGAAGAACGCCTCCTTGGGAGGCAGTTCAGTATCGTTAAATTTTGATTCGTCTGTCATGTATGTATATGGAAATACACCTTTTCGTAAGAGTAAGTCTGTGTTGGTCATACACTGCCCTAAAATTTTGAATTTTGATGCCCCGTCAGAAACTAAGTTGGACACGAGTGTGTCCAAAGAAGCGTTAAGAAATTGGAGTGAGTCCAAAAATCGTAAAGATTCAAGGGTGACTGAAATGTACCGCTCACTGGTTGTAGCGATACATGACAGTTTTTCTTTTTTGAATTTACCTAACCCTTGGATCAAGTGGTGGCAGTCATAACCTCTGAGGTTATGGAAAAAGACTGGAATGTGATTAGGAACTTTATAATTTAAGTTACATGAATTGTGGGCGGGTCCCAAGAACTGCCCCGTTAGGTGATTATGATTGGCCACTTTGTCTCCGTGTAAAGGTTTTTGACAAAGGTGACAGGTGGTAGCATTTTGGAAGATAATTTTGTCTTGTGGAGACATATTAATAGGAATATTCTTTTTAATAATTGGTAAGAGTTCCTCAGACTCATCAATCAAACAATTTAGAAAAGTATCTACAACGTCGGGACCGCTATAGACTTTGGGTTGTTTTACTGGTTTGCCATTACTGTCAATGATTACGTAACAAAAGCCAGAGGGGACGTGATGGGCAGTGTTGGTAGTGTGTGAAGTAGTAGGGTCATTCAGTGCTGTAGGGATAGGTACAACAAAGGACTCAAAGTCACAGTATATTGTGAAGGGAACTTTATGAGTTAGAGTGTAATTTTTAAAGTACATGTATTTTTCGTCATCAGTCGGTAGTCTAGTCTTTTGTGCACCGTGTGGTGAACACAAAGGTAAGTGGTTAGTAAGTCGTAGTTGGGAGGAAAATCTGTGTAGGCAGTAGTCACAGTAGTATGAAGCTGGGTCGTGTTTGGTCAAGTGAGCTAAAAGTCGGGACATGTTAGTAATGAGACAGTAGTGAGTAGTGGTGTCAGTGGTCAGTAGTAACAAGTTTACATGGTGAGCTCTAAACTTTTCTTTGGTTATACGTAAAGGATAAATTTCGTCGTTTTCAAATCCAAAGACATTTACAGAGATAGCAGGGTTCATTTTTTCAAAGTTATCTAAATCGGTAATTTTGACAGGATAGCTAATCCCAGACATGTTTAATTTAGATTCTAAGATTTCATAATAGCTTACTCGCCTATTTCGGTCAGGGTACAATTGGGCAAGTACAGAGTACAGGAAACATTTTTGATCGTAATTTTTAACATTTATAATTCCATGCATGGGGTTAGAGATTTTTTTCGGGGTGGGTATGAAAGAAGAGGCGTACAAAGGTTGAAATTTAACAATAAACAAATCGAGTCGTAAAACATTTTCTATTACCCACCCACTACCTTGACTTACCCACTTAGCCACGCTTTCTAAAATTTTGTCTGTAGCCTCAGAGTATTGTACATCTAGAGAATCGGAAGGTAACAAAGGACGAGTTTTGCCGTGAAAGAATGGAGTAGTTGAGATTTCTTCGTTGTTAACAATTTTTGTGAATTTAATTTGGACCGCGATGTACCATTTTACTCCCCCGAGCCTGTTTAGGTGTTTATTTATTTCGACCATGATTTTATTTTTATGATCGGAAAGTACGTTAAGGAGATCAGGGTCGGAAGTGTCAAATTGACGGGAAATGGTGACTAGGTTATCATTAATGGCAAAGGATTCCATCTTTGGTAATTAAATTTACTTTAAATTAAAGTAAAACAAAGGGCACAAATTCAAAATACCGTACAGAGAACGGTGTCCAAAATTACAAGAATTATGTGAGTAGGAGCAAAGTGAGGATAAGTCTGATCAGTACGAGTACAAGAACAGAGGTGATAAAGATTGATTGTGTTGGTCGTTTATATAGGGATGGATGAGGGGGGGAGGGGGTGAAACAAATTCAAAATACCGTACAAAGAACAAAGGTCAAAATATAAGTTACAAGATAATTGTATTTAATAACGAGTAGGAGCAAAGTGAGGACACGTCTGATCAGTACGAGCGCAAGAGCAGAAGTGAGAAAGATTGAATGTGTTGGTCGTTTATATAGGGATGGATGAGGGAGGGGGCAATTAGGTCACGCGCCTGTCCAGACTGAAACTCCGATTACGTCATCCTGTGTAGTACTGTTGGGGCAATTAGGTCACGTGCCTGTCCAGACATGAAACTCCGTTTACGTTAAAAGAGATTGTGCAAGACACGAGATGTAAAACAATGCTTGTGGTAACGGAAGCAGATGTGATAACAGCCCCGGGTTGACCTTTGAGGTCAGTGTTACATTAATCAGCACCGCATGGACGCTCCACGTGCATATCAACCACATGCTAACCTTAGAGGTCAAGTGATGTGATAACAGCGATAAAGCTCGGTCGCCGTACACCAGTAGGCCTCGTATGTAACAATTAAATAAAAATAAAAAAGAAGTAAATAATTAATATTAATAATAGCTGCCCCTTAATTTTTAAATAAAACGTGTATTGCGGGTTGCCTAGAGTGTTAAGTACGTACACAACTGTGATTAGATAGATAAGTATATGGGGAGTAACGGTGTATTAAATAAAAATAAAAAAGAAGTAAATAATTAATATAAATAATAGCTGCCCCTTGATTTTTAAATAAAACGTGTATTGCGGGTTGCCTAGAGTGTTAAGTACGTACATGGAAAATATTGGACAAAAAAGTGCATTTTATATAGTATAACATGGAAAAAGTTAGGTTAAGAGTGTATTTATTACAAAAAATGATATAAATTAAATAAAAAATTAATTAAATAGGTAGGCTAACAGTGTATGTTATATAATAAAGCTAGGTTAACAGTGTATTTATTAATAAGTTGATAAAAATTAAATAAAAAATTAATTTAAATAGGTATGCTAACAGTGTATTTATTAATAAATAAAAAGCGCCTTAATGTTTTAGTAGGCAAGTCCCGCATTTCAATACTGTATTGCAGGTAGCGCCTTCATTTTTAAATATATAATTAATTAATTAAAAGGTAGCGCCTTCATTTTCCGTGATACTATAGAGACCTGAGTCTTGCTCTGCCACTTATTGTCTACTATTATTGTATTAAGTTTCCTAAATTTATTCCATGCAAAATAGGAGTTGTGGATTTATTGTTATAATGAAAAAATGTCTTGTGCATTTTTACTGTGACATGTGGCATTATTTTCTTATGAAAGTAGTACTAATATACTAATTTTGTCTCCACATGTACTTATTTTTCAATACTAAACAGTTTTTATAGAGCAATTTTTTTTATATTTGACTATTCCTGTATAAAATTTATACACTTATAGATTAAAGGATATTGAGAATTTTTCAAGGACCAAAATAATTTTCTCTTCTTCCTCAAAACAAATTTGAGGTGATTTGTGAAAAAATAAAGGAAATCCGTCTTTTATTATAATAGATAAGTAGTTTTTCTGCTCCTTTCCTTTGAAATTTTTTCCCCAATTTTGTTTGTATCGTAAACTTAAGTAATGTTCAGTTATATGTAAAAAAGCTAGTCAAAGATCCTGATACAATTCAGCCAATAAAGATTTGTTAAATGTGTACATTTATTTTTATAGTTACTTTCTGTCATTCTAATAATTTGACCATCTTTATGCAATGAACTATTTAATATTAAAGAAAGAAACCTATGTGTTAAATCTGACTCGTAGCTACAAAACTATGTACAATCTAACTGACAGTATATGTGACAGGGAAAGGTGATGGCATCCATCTTTTATGAAGTCAGTACGCGAACAAGTAGCAGCTTCAATGCGGCTATGCAACGACTAGGAGGCCGGGTGGTTGCCGTAGATGAAACCAGTTCATCTGCCAAAAAAGGCGAAAGTCTTGAAGGTAAGAGGATGATGTCTAGTAGCGAGAAATACCACGGGGAAAAATAGACTTGCTTTATAGTACCTCTATTTATTTTAAATTTATTTTGCCTTCGATTCTATTCTAAAATTACTGCAAATGCAGTTTTAAACTATACAATTTAAAAACAATAAATTTATTAAATAATAGAGGCGCTTTTAAGTACAAATATTTTTTGGTATTTTAAAAAATAATGTCTTCTATTTAATATTACAAAATATGTCAAATTATGTGCTTTAATCTCTTATTTGAATTAATATTCATATTACCATAATAATCATTATCAGCATAGTGGTCCTATACGAAATCTTACATAAATGTGCACTAAGCTGCCTTGAGTAGAACTAGCCCCTTTGTTTTAATATTCTTCAACACAAATTTACAGTGTTATGGGAACATTTTACTGATAGGTCTGTAAGTGTTTATTGAAAAAGCTGCATGATGTGCAAAAATGTGGTATCCCCAATTGAGTGTTTTTGTAAAGTGGAACGATGGTCGCCTCAAATCTGTTGACTGATTTCTTAGCTTATTTTAATCTGAATAATATCAAAGGGCTCCAGAACATGAAACTTCCAACCTCTTACAGAAGGAGAGAGAGGATATTATAAAACTTACTCAGATGTCTCTTTTTAGACACCTAAGGAAAATTGATGTAACAAATGTGTATTATTTTGTTATGTGTTATATATCTGGTGTTTAATGGACAGTTTTTGTTCAAGTATCTTTTGTTTGCAAAAGATCAATTTTTATTTATTTTTTTTTTTTATTTTATTTCACATAACGTTTACATAATTTTACAAAATTTTATTTGTAAGTAAACAGGTGAAGAGTCCTAAAACTTATTCTAAAATTACATATCAACGATCAAAGAGTTATCACTTAAAAACTCTTCTACATCATAATATTCTTTCTGAATCAGGAAGTTTTTAACAATTTTTTTAAACTTAATAATATTTAGGATTTTTAGATTAGACGGAATTTTATTGTAATACTTTAGACCAATGAAATGAGGGGAATTTTCAAATAGTTTTAGCCTATGAATTGGATATTGGAGTTGTTCTCTGAATCTTGTGTTGTAAATATGGCTGTGCTGTTTATTTAAAATTAAATCTTTATTTTTATGTACAAATAATAAACATTTGAAAATATACATGGAAGGAAGTGTTAGAACATTCAGCTCTTTGAATACAGATCTGCATGATTGGTTATGGTCCATAAAAAGCATTGTTCGAATGTACGTCTTCTGAATTTTAAAAATCTTAAGAATATCGGTTGAGCTACCCCATAGTTCAAGACCATACTGGAGCAGGGAACCAAAGCAAGCATGATACACTGTCATTCTAACACTCAGCTCCACAGTTCCTCTCAGAATATACATTTGGAAACATAAGGAACTTAATCTTTTACTCAGTGCTTCTATTAGGGGTCTCCATGTGACGTTTTGATCAATGATTAACCCCAAAAACTTCACCATGTCTTTGATAGTTATGATGTTGTCATCGATGGTAATGGAATTACTAAAAGGGCATTTGTTATGTTGTGTTTAAAATTTTATTATTTCAGTTTTTCCTTATTTAATTTAAGTCCATTTATATCAAACCACTGCTTTATTTCATGTAAAACTCTTTCCACTGCTTTCTTTAATTCATTATCATTTGAACATTTCAATAGAATTGAGGTGTCATCTGCATATAAAAATACTTCAGCATGGTTAATATTTAAAGGTAAATCATTGATGTATAGAATGAATAATAATATACCTAGCAGTGAACCTTGAGGAACTCCATTTATATTCTCATTCCAATCTGACATATATTTACCATCTGTTTTGTTTATAATGACTCGTTGTTTTCTATTTGTCAGGTATGATTTTAACCAATTTAGAGCTCCATTGTTGATTCCATAAAATTTCAGTTTCTCAATTAGAATGTCATGATTAACACAGTCAAATGCTTTTGACAAGTCACAAAAAACACCTGCGGTGCTCTTAGACTTGTCCAGCCCCTCTGTAATATGGTTGATTAATTCTGTGGCTGCATCAATTGTACTATACCCCGGTCGAAAACCATACTGATTTTTACAAATTATATTATCATTGTTGAGAAATGTACTTAACTGATCGAGAGCAACTTTTTCAAATACTTTTGATAGAACTGATAATACTGACACAGGCCTATAATTATCGGGGTTATTTTTATTGTTTTTTTTATGGATTGGTATTACGTTTGCATATTTTAATTGACTTGGGAAAACTCCCTCATAGAAGCACTGATTGATTAGAAACGTCAAAGGCTGTGAAATATAACCTGCAGTATTTTTCAGAACCTGCACAGGAATCTCACATGGTTTGACACTTCTTCCCGTTTTGTTATAAACTTCCTAGCAGCTTCTATTGAAATTAAGTTGTTTGATTTACATCCAACATTGATGAACATTTCATTAAACTTACAAGCAATTTCATTTCCATTGGTAATTTCCTCATCCATAAAGTTAACCTGTTCAAATCCTACGTTTGTCACATTTTGTTGTAATCCTAATACAGACTTGACTACATTCCAAGCTGCTTTATTTTTATTTTCAGCATTTGCTATATATTTACTATTTGCAAATTTTTTGGCAGTACCACAGACCTTTCTAAAAATTTTTTTGTACAACTTTACATAATTTAAAAATATTTGATCTTTTGAAGTTTTTGCTAAAGTATGCAATCTCTCTTTTTATAAAATAATAGAGTAAATAATGTCCGTAAAGAAAGCCTCTGAAATTTAAATGCTATAATCCAGAAGTCTATATTAAGTGTGGATGACAATTGTTTTTAACTGTATTAAGTAAATTTTTGTTTACAGACACAGTAGCTGTGATGGCCGGCTATGCTGACGTTGTCGTGTTGAGGCATCCAGAGCCTGGTGCAGTCGCTGTAAGTTTCAAATAGTGGTACTGTTCTGTTTAACTCTAGTATGACTCTTGTCATTGATTATGCATTGTAATAAGATATTTAATACAACATGAATGTTTGTGACAATTAATTGTTTGATTAGCCACTACTGCTGGTTTAAAGTGCATTACATTTACATGGAACTTCAGTAGAACTCTGCTATTTATCATTAAGATAGCTGATAATTAGAGACTTAAAATTTATCATTGTATGAAAAATTTATTTGCGTGTTTATAAAATCAATTCAATTTTGTACAAGTTAAAAATTGTCACATCCAAATACTTGCAGAAACTACTAGTATATCATTTTGACTCTGGGCATAGTTTTTTTAACTATAAAAAAAGATGCTCCAATGTTCTTTTAAGGGTCTTTGAAATAAAATATTTTATAGAATATAAATAAGACAAGTTTTTGAACTAATTACCTTTAACATATTTTGCCTAATACAAAGAATTAATTATGTAGTTATATTACAAATTATTATTAAGAAAGGTAACTAAATCATTATTTAGTTAGAGAAATGATACAATATTAATGATGTCATCGATGTAAACTCACTGGTTATATTACTAACATTATAGTTATCTTAAATACTCTGCAGTTTTTACAATATATTGAAGAACTTAGTTGTACTCTCCATTCCTGAGAAAAGGTTGATTATTTATTTTTTCTCATAGCTAAAGTTTTTTTGTACTTGAATAAAATAATATTTGTTTGTCTATATGTAACATAGTAAAATGTCTTATATTTTTTTGTAAAATGTACACATCCTTTAAAAATTAGAGATTAGAAAAACTAATTTTTGAAATCCTGCTTCGTGTTAGAATATTTTAACTTAACATAACAATTAATTATAATACCAAATTAAAGTCAATGAAGCCTTATCCAACCTGTAAAACACCAATTGGTTGGTAGTTTAGTTGGTTAAAACCCAACTTCATGAACAACATTTTCTTAAGTTCGATCCCAATCAGAATCTTACAAAATTTGAAAGTGATCAGCTAATTACATCCGGCTGTTTATTTGTCATAGAACTATTAACTAATGAAAATCAAATCAAATCAAATTCTCTTTATTTCACAAACATTAAGAATGGAAATGGCGTCATAGTAAATAAACATAAAAAGTTACAGTATAGAAGTACAATAGTCATAAAATTCTACTAGGGTGTAGATTGGCCTATTCTGCAGCCATCTGTGTAGCTCTTTCTTCATTTTGCTCCCCTTTAACGTCCTTAGAGACTGTGGCAGGTGGTTGTACAGCTTTTGTCCAATGTAAGATGCCGTCTTCTCAAAAAGTGCTGTTCTGTGGCATGGAAGGGCATAGTTAGATGCATGACGAGTGTTGTATGAGTGAAAATCCTGTCCTGTTTGCAACTTCAGGGTGAGTGTATGTAGTATCACAGATTCAATATACAGTCCTACAACAGTCAGGATGCCCAAATCTTCAAAAGATTCTCTACAGGAATCGCGTGGCTTAAGGTTTGCAAGTATACGAACTGCCTTCTTTTGCTGAGTAAGAACTCTTGTCATATTCCCAGTTGATGTTCCTCCCCAGACCACAATTCCATACCGCATATGGCTTTCCAACAGGGAGCTGTAAGCTGTTTTGGCTGCCTCTAGGTTGGCTATCCATTTCACTCTTCTAATTACATAAATTGCTGTGTTAATTTTCTTAATGAGTGCATCTATGTGTGCTGTCCACGAGAGTTTGGAATCTACAGTAACACCTAGAAGTTTAACTGTGTCACTTTGCATGATTTGATCATGTTTCTTTACCTGCTCTTTCTTCTTACTAAAATTTATTTGGATTGTCTTGTCAGGGTTTACTGCAAGGTCAGATGCTTGGCAATAGGAGATTGTTTTATCAAGAGCTACCTTGGTAAGATCATGTAGGCTAACAGCAAGTTTGCTTCTGAGGAGAATAGTTGTATCGTCAGCGAACATCACGATATTAGTATTATTATTTTTTATGTAAGTTGGAAAGTCATTTGTTAGCAAAACAAAAAGAATCAGTCCTAACACAGAACCTTGATGAACCCCCCTTGTGACAGCGGAAGTTGTTTTGATCTATAAATAGTTGTTCTTCCCTTTTCTGTCTTCTGTATGTCTACAAACTGTTTCCGGTCTTCAAGATAGCTTTTGAACCATGTTTTTGCAACTCCTACCACTCCTAGGCTTTCCAATTTTTCCAGTATCAATCCATGTCCAATACAGTCAAACGCTTTGCTATAATCAATCATGATGGTAGTCACAAATTGTTCGTCATCAAGATTGTCAGCCATGAAACTTATGATAATGGTTAAGGCTGTGATTGTAGATTTGTTTTTTTATAAAGCCATGCTGGTGTTGAGTAAGAAGATCATGGTCATTTAGATGCTTGATTAGCCTATTTAACATTGTTTTTTCAATAACTTTAGAAATACTTGGCGTTAGTGAGATAGGACGATAGTTTATACAATCATTTTTCGAGCCTTTTTTATTTAGTGGATAAACTTTTGATGTTTTTAGTTGAGACGGAAACACTCCACTTCTGAAGGACTTATTTATAATAGTTACAAGAGGTGGAGTTAATTCTTCTGAGCATGACACTTTTCTAACAAATGGTCAGTCTTAGTTTGTAACAATGACTACATTCGTTCATCCTAACTCATCACACTCATTCGAATCCTTATTCAACCATATCTTGACGATCGGCGTCTTATGAATAAATAAAAAATAGGGTGTAATGAGCCAATGTGCAATGAACACGTCAATCCAGTATTTAACTGTATATCAGTTCTAATTTAATCCAAAACCAGGGCATTTCTTTAAAAAATATTATATTTCTGCCAAATTGTGTACATGGTTACTTGTTGCTAAACCATCAAGATTAGCATGGCAATTATTGGCTCAGGAGTATGATTTTTGTATTTAGCTTATTTGTCAGAAACAAAATTTCTATTAAATACTACAAAATAATGATTTCATACATAAGTAACAATTGTGCTCCACATATTCCATGTATTAATTGGTGAAGTATGTTTCTTTAACATTTAGTGCTAACCTAATTTGAAGTAATTTTGTTCCTGTACACTTTTAAGAGCTTAGTTTTTGGTTTGTTGATAGAGAGCAGCTCACCACTGTCGAAAACCGCTGATAAACGCAGGCGATGGTGTGGGCGAACACCCTACACAGGCTCTGCTAGATGTATTCACTATCAGGGAAGAGATTGGTACAGTCAATGGTCTTACCATCACCATGGTTGGTGACCTCAAGCATGGCCGCACAGTACACTCCTTGGCCAGGTATGGTGTTTATATTTTAGTCTCTATGAAGGCTATCTTTTAGAGTGTGCTGTATGAACTCCTATGCTGTTAACAATTTAATTGTTTTCAAGTGAATATAATACCTTTGAACTATTATACAATATAATCACATTGTATGTAATTTGTCAGTAGCTTAGTTGGTTCAATCCCAGCTTCATAAGCTAAAGGTTCTCAGTTCGATCCCAATCATAATTGTAAAACATTTTGAAAGGGATCAGCTGATAACCACCGGCTGTTTATTTGTCATTTGGCTATTAATTAATGACACTTTTTAAGGAATAGTCGGCCTTAGTTTGGAACAATTACTACATTCTCTCATTTACGCTCATAACACTTATTCGAAATCCACATTCGCCCATATCTTGACGATCGGCGTCTTGAGAATAAATAAATATGTTATTACATTGAATAGTGGTAATAGTAACGGCAATGTTCCCAAATATAATTATATTGGCACCTGACAATATAAAATATTTATTAATGGGGAAACTAGAAAATTTATGCTGAAGTGTATTATATTCTTATTTTATATGGTTTTAATGCTGAAAGGTAACAATTAAACATGTTTACTGGTTGACTAGTGGTAAGGTTCCTAAACATTCCAAGCCCATTGGAAGACATAGGAGAAGAAATGCAGAGTAGGTGTATCAAGGACACCATTACTACAGTAAAACATACGAAAACTAGAAAGAAGAAAGCTGGAAGCAGTCATCAGCTCTCTCGCCGGACACTATACTCAGCTGAGCGGTCTGGAACAGCGTAGCTGTTTACGCAGGGTGAGTGTTGAAGAAAAAGAAGATAGGAGAAACTTAATGCGGCACCAGCATGACTAGTCACGGTGGAAAAACAGCAGTAGTAAACCCAGTGAGGGTTCACGTAGGCACCTTCTTGAAGTAATGTGACAAGCGGTTCCGAGAGGGAATTCTAATTTGACCGATGGGTTTTTAGTGGGTGCAAGTCCCACACACCAGGTGCCTGGAACAAGTGCCCTGACAGTGCATAATGCATTTCCCCATCGTAAAAAGAAAAAATATATATCGGAGCATTGACAGGAATATAATTACTAGGGTTGAACTTCTGAAATCAGCCATTCACATAAAAGCTCTTTGGCTTCTAAATTTGATTTCAGTATGATTCATTTCAATTTTAAACATTCTTTATTTATCCATGTACAACATCATCATCATCATCATCAGTCAACGTTTCCGCTTTCGCAGGTCGTCTGACACAGCCTCTTCCACTTCTGTCTGTCTCTCCACGTCTTCTCCTCCTCCACCTGTACCCTCCGAAGTCCCCTTCTCTCCACATCCCTCCACACCTGGTCTATCCATCTTCCTCTCGGCCTTCCCCTCGGTCTCCTTCCTCCCTCTTGTTTCTCCAAGGCTATCTTTGGCATTCTGTTATCTTCCATCCTCTTAACATGACCCATCCACTGTATCCTCCTTCTTTCCATCGTTTCCTGTAATGTTATTACTCCCAGCCTCTCTCTGATTACTTCATTACTTATTCTGTCTCTTCTACTAACCTTCTCTATTCCCCTCAGGAATCTCATCTCCGCTGCTTGTAATCTGCTGATGTCACTTTTATTCCATGTCCATGTCTCCGCTCCATATAATAAGATTGGCTGGTAATACATTTTATACATTAACAATTTTGCCTCCTTCCCAATATTCCAATTCCATAGTATCTTTTTCACTAGATTGAAAAACTGTCCACTTTTCCAAATTCTTTTTCCTATTTCCTTTGTCATCGTACCCTTGCTTGTTATTGTACTACCCAAATAACAGAAATCTTCTACTCTTTCCAGGACATTCCCTTGAATTGATATATCTTCATTTCCTCCATCCATTCTTCCCACCTTCATTACCTTACATTTTTGTACATTCATCTTCAGTCCATACTTCTTTGCCACTTCTGCCCATTTCGCCAACTCTCGTTCCAACTCTTCTTCTCTTTCTTCCCATATCATTACATCATCTGCATATGCAACCACCTTCAAGTCCTCAGCTCTTCTGTCCATCTGAACCCCTGCAATGATTTCATCCATGATCACATTGAAAAGAAAAGGTGATAGTACACTACCCTGTCTTACACCTCTCTCTGTTTTAAAGGATTGCGTGAATTTTTCTTCTATCCTTACTTTACTTTTACATATTTCATAAAGATTCCTAATCCTTTCAATTATCCCCTCCTTTATCCCTCTTCTTCTCAGATTCTCCCAAATCATTTCTCTCTTCACTTTGTCATATGCTTTTTGTAAATCTATGAACGCTATCACTGTATCCTTTCCATACTCCCATCTCTTTTCCAGCACTTGCCTTATCACAAAAATCGCATCTACTGTTGACCTACCTCTTCTAAATCCACACTGCTCCTCTCTTCCTGTTTCTTCCAGTACTGGTTTTATTTTTTGAAGCAGTAACCTTTCGTAGATCTTCATACTCTGACACAAAAGGGTTATCCCCCTATAATTCTCACACTTCTGTTTGTTCCCTTTTTTATAAATTGGTACAATTATGCCCGTTTCCCAGTCTTTTGGTATCCTCTTACTTTTCCATATCCCCCTCATCACTCTGTATAACCATTGCATTCCCATCGGTCCTGCCGCTTTAATCATCTCCACCGTCACTTCATCCTCTCCTGGTGACTTTCCATCCTTCATCTCCTTTACCGCTTTTTCCAATTCTCCTATACTTAAGTTTTCATCGTCTTCCGTATTAATCATCTCCTCTCCCATTCCATCTTCTTCCACCTCCGTTCCTTCTAACAATTCCTTAAAATAATCTTTCCATGTTTCCAACACCTCCTGCTCCTTCCATTTAATTTCCCCACTCACATCTATTACTTTAGTCATCATTTCTTTTGGTTTTGTCTTATTTTTTATCAATCCATAAAAGATCTTCTTATTTCCTTCAAAATTTGACTTCATTTTTTCTTCAAATTCCTTCCATGACTTTTCTTTAGCTTCCTTTAACATCTTTTTTGCTTCTTTGTCAAGTCTCTTCCATCGCTCCCTTTTCTCATCTGTCCTTTCCTTAAACCACTCTCTCCAAGCTCTATTTTTATTCTTAATTGCTTCCGCAATTCCTTCGTTCCACCATGGTGTCTCTCCATGTACAACAAACATACATAAATAGCATCAAATAGATATAAACACAAAAATTTTACATTACTTTTATATTTTTGATTTCTTACTCTTAAATTATAATAAAACCATTCTTGGTAACTGACTGGTATCAGACATTTATATTATTATTTATTATTTATATTATTATTACTTTACAAGTATAGTATCAATACATAGCATTAGATTAATGGAATTGGCAATCGACCAATCACATTTGACACAGACAGATTTGTATTTATTGATGACTTACTCATCTACGTATAAACATCCTCAAACCAGCAAACGAAAAATTCCATTGTTTATTGTGTTCCTGTACTGCCAAACAATGGGTTTATCTAATGAATATCAGTCAGCATTTGTGTTACTATCCAATTTTGTTTACTTTTTCGAGGAATTTTTATAATTTTCTTTTTTTCCCCTATTGACATTATTAATAGGTCATTTTTGGCAAACATGTCTGTCTAAATTTAATTACACAACTCTTTAGTATCCATACAATAATTAGATGAATTTTTGAAACTTGCATATTATTATTGATTTATAGATCATATGTCATTTATTTGTTAGCTTAAGATTACAACAAGAATTTTTTTTAATGATACTAAACTTGGATATTTCATTATAAGTACACATTTACCAAATATATATTTATTTTCTACATAGAAATTTAAAAAATGTTTAAACATTATTTATACAGATACAATTTTGGTACATCTCACACTTTTTGCAAAAACAACTCCAATTTTAATCATAAAGTCTGCATATCACTCTAAAAAAATAGTCTACTGAACTTAAATTATGATTCAAGGGTTAAAAATCCAACTACTCACCCTATACATACTACAATATCCCCAAAGCATCCAATCTATTCTATATAGTATTAAGAATATATAAAAAATTAATCTTTGTCTCAACGCCATCAGAAACTGTTAATTACTTTTTTAAGATGATTGATTTTATTGGTAAACTGTAACTCTTCTAGTGTTGTATTTTATTGGTAAACTGTAACTCTTCTAGTGTTGTATTTTATTGGTAAACTGTAACTCTTCTAGTGTTGTATTTTATTGGTAAACTGCAACTCTTCTAGTGTTGTATTTTATTGGTAAACTGTAACTCTTCTAGTGTTGTATTTTATTGGTAAACTATAACTCTTCTAGTGTTGTATTTTATTGGTAAACTGTAACTCTTCTAGTGTTGTATTTTATTGGTAAACTGTAACTCTTCTAGTGCTGTATTTTATTGGTAAACTGTAACTCTTCTAGTGTTGTATTTTATTGGTAAACTGTAACTCTTCTAGTGTTGTATTTTATTGGTAAACTGTAACTCTTCTAGTGTTGTATTTTATTGGTAAACTATAACTCTTCTAGTGTTGTATTTTATTGGTAAACTGTAACTCTTCTAGTGTTGTATTTTATTGGTAAACTGTAACTCTTCTAGTGTTGTATTTTATTGGTGAACTGTAACTCTTCTAGTGTTGTATTTTATTGGTGAACTGTAACTCTTCTAGTGTTGTATTTTATTGGTGAACTGTAACTCTTCTAGTGTTGTATTTTATTGGTGAACTGTAACTCTTCTAGTGTTGTATTTTATTGGTGAACTGTAACTCTTCTAGTGTTGTATTTTATTGGTGAACTGTAACTCTTCTAGTGTTGTATTTTATTGGTGAATTGTAACTCTTCTAGTGTTGTATTTTATTGGTAAACTGCAACTCTTCTAGTGTTGTATTTTATTGGTAAACTGCAACTCTTCTAGTGTTGTATTTTATTGGTAAACTGTAACTCTTCTAGTGTTGTATTTTATTGGTAAACTGTAACTCTTCTAGTGTTGTATTTTATTGGTAAACTGTAACTCTTCTAGTGTTGTATTTAATTCAGCACTCGCTAATATCTACCCCAATCCTGGACACCTTTCAACATCCATAAACTGATCTATGCATAGGTAATAAAGTATTAATTTTTAGATTTATTTTATGTTATTGTCTTTTAAACTTTTATTACTGCCATTAACAAGCCAAATTTATTTATTTATATACAGCCTTTACAAAAATCTTACTCAAAAGGTATAAAAGTTGTCATCATACATATAACTTAATATTAAAGTTAACAATGTATCTTATAATAAAAAAGTATATTAATTAGCTAACATCTAATTTCTTGTGACATAAAGTCATCAATACTATAAAAACATTTCTCCACAAGCCAATTTTGTAACTTTTTTTAAAGGACTTGTTTTCTACTTCCTGTTTCAAATTGATAGGAAGTTTACTAAAAAAATGTTTACCAATACATGAGGTCTTGGATTCATATATCTTCAACCTATGACTTTCGGCATAATTTGTTTTCCTTGTATTATATGTATGGTTCTTCTCAATTTCAATTTTATTATTAAGCCTACAGTACATTATACACTCTAGAATATTAATAGATGGCACTGTAAGAATTCTGTTACCGATAAAAAAGTTTCTACATGATTCAAAAGAACTCACATTATTTATATACCTAATTGCTCGTTTTTGCATTATAAATATTCTATTTAAATTTTCATAAGATGATGCTGCCCAGAGAATTATTGAATAACTTATATGAGAGTATATGAAAGCATAATAACAACTTATTGATGTGTATTTATTGTTTAACTTATACATTTTTCTCATTAAATGTAAACCGGTTGCTAATTTTAGTGAAATTTGATTAATATGTTCATTCCAATTAAT